>JAXQQM020064396.1:0-59894 GCA_034641835.2 Pinus albicaulis
CTCCCTTAGGCCATACATATGAGGTCTTTTTATAGTCCCTCCAAGTAGTTTCAGCAGTTGGAAACAGTTGGCCACGGGCTGGGGTAGTTGAACTACCTGAGTAACCATCAACCCAGCGCGAAATTAGGGATTTTAATATATTTTTTAATCATTAAAATGGCATACGCGGAAAATTCTAGCTGTACTCGCGTATACACGCGAAAAAACACGGGCATAGTCGCGTATGAAGGATTTTCCACTGTTTTTAAGTGAATTTGTCCAAGTCTGTAGGAATGGGTGCCCATAAAGCCATGTAGCAATCATGAATCATGTCAAGGTGAGAAATGATGCTATAACGGATGCCCCCTAATATATGAGGTCAGAAGGGGTACATGATGGCCGAAATGTATTATGCACATAGAAAGAACTTCGCAAGGACAAGAGAGGACTTCACCAGATTTCAGCCTGCCAAAAACCAATGAAAGAAACCAGAGAGTCAACTCATGTTGAGGCGGGCATACCCATGCTCAGTCAAAAATACATCATATATATAGAAAGTACTGAATAGATCCAACATGTATACAAGTATAACTGAACTGAAAGTACATAGTGAATCATCTGAGCGGGGCCCGGAAAGACAAATCTGTATCAATGTCCAAGTATCACATATAGAAAGCTGATCAAAGATAGTGCAACTAGATGTCTGATCAAGTAACTGAATCTCCAAGTACTGGATCATAAGAGGCGGATCAAACGGTACAATCACGCAACTCGGGGATCAACATATAAGATGCTGCTGTGCTGAACTGCAACATATAAGGGTGGACGGCAACACTGGCAGAAACTGAGAGAACTGTCAACAGTGAACCGAGAAATGTTGATGCAACCCGAGGTCTTCACCGATCACAACGGCACAATTCTACACACTGGGAATAAATGAGCTGAAGTCGACCATGTGAGAAATCGTTGGATTACTGGGCAATGATGTTTCCCGTTAACCAACGTGAGACAACCCACCGATAATGATAATGAGTGTCAAAGTGCCCCAGTACAATCTGACAAGTATGAATGAATGAGTTGAAGTCGAACACTTGAAAGAATCTACCAATCAGGAGGCAATGATGAATCCCCACTGTCGATAGCGAAGAGTCTGCCACTGATGACTGCAAACCCTAAGGTACTGACAAAAAAGACTCTAGATCTTGTTCCCAGAGCAATGAGTCGGAGTCGATGGGAAAAGATCTGCTGGAAGGAAGGCATTAAGGCATCCCACATCAGTCAAGCGCGAGTGTAACCCGCAGGCCAAGATTTGGAAGGAATCGGACGAAGGAGAGTGATGGAACCAAAACCGAAGTACGTTTCCGACGTGCACAAGATGAAGCTAGCGCACGGAAGAAACCCTCTGAACCAACCCATAATGAAAGCTGACACAGAGGCGAGAAATCCACCGATAGGGTCAAATGGAAATCCAGGTACTGCACGAATCCCAAGTGTGATAATGTGTGCTGACGTCGAACACAGGGGAAACCACTCAGTCAAAGACCCTTGATGATGATCAAATGCTGAGCACGAGGTCACCTATCAATGATGAAAATAGGCCCAAGGTGCGGCTCTAGGCTTGCTCTCAGAGCAATGTGTCGTAGTCGATAAGAGACAAACCCGCCGGCAAGAAGTCAATGGGGACCTTCTCAAACCAGCACGAGCAGAAGATCAAAACATCTGATGTGATAGAGCATGATACTGACAAGACCGGGAAGGCCGACTAAATAATGAGTCAAGAGACACCGCAGAATCGCCGATTCAGGCTAGACTTCCCTTGAACAAAAGCACGACTCTGTGATGACCATGGCAGTAAAAAGTGACACTGTATAAGTCTGTCTTGCAGGAGGCAAAACAAACTCTCCATATGATTGGAAGAGATAACCAACCGGGGGAGAACTGACAAGTGAAACATGGTAAAGGCTGAACCTAGGTCAAACTAGAACCATCCCAAATGAAGAAAATATATATAAGTATATGTGCTTTGTTCAAGGGCGACAAAACTGACTCTGTACTGCCATCAAAATAACGAAGATACATCCCGTTCCCGCTCTTTTTGTTATATTTGATTTTTTTTTTGTCTTTTTCATAATAAGCCGGAAAAAGAATAAAAGAATGCTATGGTACAATGGATAGAACGAGTATCAAGAAAGCAGATGCACTAGTTCCGGGGTTTGGAACAATCCTATGCTCAATGCAAGGTGGCGAAAACTGGTCAGTGATACTCAGAGGAACGTTCCATCCATGGGTACAAAGGTGTCAAGTTGTGATAGCTAAGTGCATGCAATGGTTAACTTGTACAGAAAGTCAAGGTCAAAATTTGGCTTAAACATCGAGTCCAAATGAAGCCGGCTAAAGGCCAGGATAAACAAGTAGCCAATATGCAATGCAGTAATACAACTTAACGACACCAGGGAGCCTCTAGGGTATAAGCGAGAAAAATGATAAGTGATGAAGGAGAAGAATGAAGCTTCAACACGAAAGACATGGCGGGACTAAAGAGGACTCCCGAGCCTACATAAAAAGCAGCATGGGCAACAAGTGATAGCGAGGAACTAACTAGGAAGCCCATGTAAAGGCAGGCTCTACCATCAAGTCATGATTTAAAAATCGGCGAGTGAAATGGGTATAATACTCATGACCTGATGGGATCGACCCTAAGGCAAGTGATCAGTATGGAGGCTAGAATGCAAAATGCAACGGAAAGTGATTCCCTAACCTATATTCCAGTGAAGATCATATACCTGCCATGAAGAGTCTGAACACATGGGCCAGAAACCGGGAAAAATCTCGAAAATGTCAAAATGTACCTGAAATATACCAAACTGGGCACTTCCAAGCAATCGAGTTATACAGCATAAGACAGATCGAAAAAAATAAGCACAAGGAAATTTTTACGAAAATTTTCAATCTTTTAGCCATAAATACACAAATTACCTGTCAATTGGTTCATTATTGCATAGCTGATTTGGAAAAAGAGCTCTGGAGCTAAAAACTTGTTTCGTCAAATCAGCAACAACCGACCGTCGAAATTCAGCGAAACTTCAGGTAGGCTCCTTATTCATCCTGTTGATTCATTTTGTCCGTTTAAAATTTAAAATTAAGTGGATTTTTACCTGGAAACCCTTAAAAAATGCGTACCTGCGCATACGCGGGTTCAAAGAAGGAAAGTCGCGTGTATACGCGACTGTGCACAGCGAAACTAGCGTATGCGCAAGTCCGAATTTCAAAAATGAGTTTCTAATGCAAATTTTAATGAATTTTTTCAGGATGACAATTTCATGGAGGGAACGCGAGCATAGTGCAATAGACGAAGAAGTCATGGAAGATCAAGCAGCGCAAAATGTCCTCCGAAACTGTGGATTATTCAAATTTTTCAAAATGCCCAATATGAAAAGTAATGTGAGATTGCTTGAAATGCTGGTAAATTATTGGGAACCGGATCAGGATTGTTTCATCATTGATCAAATGCCACTACGCATAGAAGTGGAATATATATACTTCATCACTGGACTCTCCAGAAGGGGAGACCCAGTGGATCTGCACGGAAGGCCCCTGGGAGGGTTAACCGTGGAGGACTATGTCCAAATCTATTGCATAGAAAATTCCAAGAAAGTTGGCACACAGATTGCAATCAGAGATATCGGGGACTTGCACATAAAGATCCTCCTATTCACCATCGGCAGAGTGGCAGGATCTGCCTCACTGCATCAGGCGTCCAGGACGCACATGAGCATAGCTGTAGAGTGCTTAATTCATGTGTATGATTGGTGCACTGCCCTGCTACTGAACATGAAACAACAAATGACCTCCATTCGCAAAACACATACAAAACACTTTGGCTATGGGACCATTTTGACTACATTCTTCTTCGAGAGAGTTCCAGCTTTGAGACCCAAAGTCATCTCAACTATCAGCAGCCCTCGGGACCCAAGAATTGCCTGTTGGGCAGACATGATGAAGAGACTGGGGGGCAGCGAGGTACCCCGAACTACCTGGGACGATGAGTTCTTCTTATGGTGGAGAGAACAGATCATCGCAGTAGATGACTATCCCTATGCCGGGATGGATTTCCGAGGAGATCCAGATCTAGTACTTCCACCCGGTGCCGCATGGGGAGCAGTCGGTAAGTTTTTTCAAAAATTTTAACTTATATGATTTTTTTTTTTTGGATTTTTCAAATATGTATGAAAAATGAAAAACAAACATGTTTTGGATTGGATTCATAATGACTGACAAATGAAAAATGATCATGTTTCAGATGTTGGACCAGTACGTCCTGAGGGCCTAGCACGTCATAAACGCCGCAGAGGTGAAGCAGAGACAGCGGATTCTGATAGGACACTCCAGGCCGTTCAGAGAAATTTGGAGGGACTGACCCGCCAAATCCCTCTGGCTGCTGTGGAGGACTTGCCAGAAGCCGTCCAGAGACGGGTTGTAGGAGTACCCCGGGACTGGGTTATACTGTTCCGCCGTGTGGCCACTGCAGTGATGTTCTATAGGAACGCTGGGCAGGGTCCTCAGGAGTAGATAGTTTTTTCATATTAAATGACTGTATATTTTTTTTTTTTGAGACTGAACATGATGGGGCATAAGCCCAAGTTTTGTACGGCATTAATGGATCCAAAATTTTGTAAAGTTTTTTGACATACTAATGATATATATACAGCGATATTTTGATGTGATGTGATAAATGTATCAAATGTATGATGTTTTTGATGATTAGATTTTATTGTATTGAATGATTAATATGCCGATCTAAAGCTTGATTAGCCAATGAGTCAGCAAACCAATTGTCAGCTCGAGGAATATGAATGAATGTTAAAAATTGAAATGACCTTTGTAACAAACGTACCCTCGAGAACAATCGTAATAAAACTGGATCTCGTACCCGATAAGTGTTGTTCAACTGCGACACCACCAGCTGGGAGTCCAAGAAAACTACCAACGAATCAACACCCCAAGATATTGCCTCCGAGAGTAGATGAATGACTGCAGTGTATTCTGCTACGTTATTGGAAGCAGGACCAATGCAGACCCCTCTTGATACCAACAGCTGACCGGAAGGATAGTGTAGAACCCAAGCCGCGGAAGCTAAGTTCCGGGTGTGTCTACTGGCACCGTCGGCGAAACCATAATGACTCATGATATCAACACAACCTGCCAAAGCAGATCAAAAACATCACCATCTCATCAAAAAATCGAAAATCAAACAGATATGTACAAAACAAAAACTACTATATACAAAGCAAAATGCCGGGGCAAAGCCTAGGCATAATACTTCTTCAGATAGAGCCCATTTCGGGGCTCCGACAACTCATTTCCTTCAAAGTCAACCAAGGTATACGCTCCTTTCTTTAGGACCTTTTTGACGATATAGGGACCATACCACATCGACTTAAACTTTGCTGCCCCCAAGGCATCTTTTTCTTGGGCATAGACCAAAACAAGGTCACCTTCGGAAAAGACCCTAGGCTTAACCGCCTTATCGTACTGGACTTTGACTCGGTTTTTATGCGCTTCGTTCAACGTGGCGGCATCTCGACGCTGCTCATCAAGATGTTCCAGATGAAGAAGCCGCTCTGCCAGACTAGAAGTGTCGGGAAGAAGCTCAACAGCCAGTTTAAGGGAAGGAATCTCGCATTCAATGGGAAATACGGATTCCACCCCGTGGACTAACTGAAACGGAGTAAAGCCAGTTGCAGTTTTCACTGACGTCCTGTATGCCCAGAGTGCAGGATATAGCATAATGTGCCGGTTGGATCTATGTTTATCAATCGTCCGTTGAAGAATTGTCTTCAAGGACTTATTCACGGCTTCCACCTGGCCATTGGCCTGAGGATAATATGGAGATGAATGCTCCTGCCGGAAACCCAATTTAAGAGCCAACTCAGCCATCATACTGTTCTGAAAGTGACTGCCATGGTCAGTGACGATCTCTCTAGGTATACCGAAACGAGCAATGACTTGGTTGAAGAAGAAAAGAGCTGCAGTCTCACCATCGTTCCCAAAAGTAGGCATAGCTTCGACCCACTTCGTAAAGTAGTCTACCGCTACGATAATGTACTTGTGACCTTTTGCCGAAGGCGGGTTACAAGTACTATAATCCATACCCCACTTTGTAAAGGGTCCGACAGTAACGACTGGAAAAAGCGGAGCTGGATGAGCGCGCATTTTTCGAGTATACACCTGACAAGGATGACACTGCTTGACCGATTCAATACAATCTTTGAAAATCGAGGGCCAGAAGTAGCCAGCACGCAAAATCTTTTGGGCTGTAGCAAGCCCTGATAAATGACCCCCACAAGCTCCACTGTGAGAATCATTGAGCACAGCCTCGGCTTCTTCGAAAGTTAAGCAGCGTCTTAGGATTGAATCAACCCCTCGACGGTACAAAGCATCACCAATAATCAGATAACTTTTAGCTAAGTGACGCAGCTTATGACGCTCATCTTTCGAAAAAGAAGAGGGAAACTTCGCAGTCTGGAGATATACAATGATGTCCCCATACCAAGGATCTTGTGGAGAGATCAGAAACAAGTGTTCGTTCGGAAAGGACTCATCATAGATCATCGCCTCTCCACAAGGCAACTCGGAGATCAATTCCGCAAAAACTAATGACTTCTTGGATTTGGCAGACATGAACTCTAGATCAAATTCCTGTAAAATCACAATCCATCTATTATATTTGCCCCCAATCACTCGCTTGCTGAGGACAAACTGAAATGGATTGGCAGCTGCCAAGACATAAGTTTTGCGAAGAATAATGTAATGCCAGAGTCGCTGCACAGCATGAACTGCTGCTAAGGCTAACTTTTCTATCGGGGTGTATCGCAGTTCAGGTCCTACCAGTCCTCGACTAAGGTAGTAAATAACATGCTCAGCAAGAGCATCATCCTCCTGAACTAGAACCATACCAATGGTAGATTCTGCTGTAGCCAGATACAAAAGAAAATCTCTGCTATAATCGGGTGGACTCAGTAAAGGAGCAGAGGTCAATGCCTTTTTCAAGGCATCGAATGAGCGTTGAGCATAGTCGTCCCAAAGAAAAGGGGCTCCTTTCTTCAACAGTCTCATATATCCCTTTGTAATCTCAGCATAGTTAACGATAAACCTCCGAAGAAAGTTAGACTTCCCTTGGAGACTTTGAAGTTGACGGATTGAAGACGGGGGAGGCAACCGAAGTATTGCCTCAACCTTGAAGGGATCTACCCTAATCCCTTCACTAGACACGATAAATCCCAACAGCCGACCGGATGTTACCGCGAAAACGCACTTGTTCGGATTCAAACGAATTTTATAAAAACGACATCTCTCAAATATTTGGCGGAGGTGTCCTGGATGATCCATCCTCTTTCGAGAATGAGCAGCTAGATCATCTAAGTATGCCTCTATAATTTTCTTGATGTCGTGGAAGGCGTAAGACATGGCCCGCTGAAAAGTAGCTCCAGCATTTTTAAGACCAAAAGGCATTTTCTTATATGCAAACGTACCCCGGGGACAAATAAATGCGGTCTTATGTTGATCTTCTGGACGGATAGTAATTTGATTATAACCAGAGAAACCGTCCATGAAGGAGAAAATCTCGTTACCGGCACACTCGTCAATAATCTGATCAATGAAGGGTGTGGGGTAATTATCTTTAGGACACGCCTTATTCAGGTCTCTGAAATCGATGCACACTCGAATTTTTCCTTGCTTTTTATCAACAGGAACGGGGTTTGAAACCCATTCAGTCAGAGGAACTGGGAAAATGAATCCCGCCTTAAGCAGCTTTTCAACTTCAGCTTTGATGGCTGCTGCCTTCCTAGGATTAACCGGACGAAGTTTTTGCCTGACCGGCTTAGCGTTTTCATACGTCTTGATCTCATGCTGGACGATAGATGGATCTATGCCAGACATTTCCTCATAAGACCAAGCAAAAACATCCCTATACTCTTTGAAGAGCTCGGTATAGATTTGAACTTCTTCACGGGAACATTCAGCTCCAATGAAAACGTTCTCGATAATGTTGGGATTCCTGGAGATGTTCACCGGGATAGTCGGAGAGATCACGGCCATGTTCCCTTCAGCATAAACCTGTGCTGGTGCTAAGGGGCTCAAGACTGGGTGAACAGGTCCAGGAGACTGAGGACTTGGAAAACTAGCTTCGACTTCGCTCAAGTCGGGTAGGAAGTAAGACCGATGATGCAAGTCATCCCACGGTCTCTCTATACCTGTCATTGCTTCCAGGATGGCCTCTTCAGATGGAAGAGTGGTATCTAGACAATCTTGGGCAGAAGAAGAAGTAAGCGTCCAAGCCGGAGCCACATCACCATCCAACTCTTCCGGCGAAAGAGGAGCTGGATCAGACTCTGCAGTGTCAACAACAGACTGATATGCAATCTCAGCTGCAGAAATCGGGAATGCCATTCCACCCACTTGCCTTTCCTCCAAAGTGGCAGTTGGGGAAGGTAAGGTCCAAGGGTCCGAAAAATAATGAGTTCGAAAGAACTCTCTTCGAAGGGGAGCCTTGGAGGATGAAATAGCATTGATAGACACCTTAGGAGGAGGAAGATCAAAAGATCCCATCAGGGAAGAATACATTCCCACTCCTAAATTCTCGATAGGCGCCTTGGTATTATCCAACTTAGGAACAGATGAGTCAGGAGGCGCATCCAGGTCTACAGGAGGACAGTCGAGTTGATCCACCGTGACTATCCTCCCTTCGTGGGGGAAACATACTATCCGAAATAATGAGGATGCAATGGAATCCATATCATATATCCAGTTCCTCCCCAACAGAAGGTTGTAGTCCAAGGCTGCATCTACTACCTCAACCTCTATGTTAACGGTTTTGCCCCCAACACGGATGGGCAAAGCCGGGACAATACCATGGGGCCTATGAGAATGGCCATCGAATGCAGTAAGAATAGTGCTAGATGGAACAGAAGCCCACAGGAGATCTGTGTTGACATGCGAGAGACATCACGCAAGTAGAAGCACCCTCATCAACGACCGTGCGAAAGATATTAGTCTTCCGGTACGATGATTTAATATGGAAGGCCATATGATGAGGAAGTCTCTTCTTGAAATTCTTCATATCAAAGGTAATCAGAAGAGAATTTTTTGGATCAATAGCCCCAATGGCAGTGAGCAAAGCACTGCGCTGAGCCGGACAAGACTGGAGTACCTCTAAAGCTGACATAGCACAAGGACTCTGCGCCAGATCTTCTACAATCGAGTAGTTATGGGCAGCCCTCATGTTCGGATTAATCGTTGACCGCTTAGAAGATGCTTTTGGCATCCGAGGCATAGACTCGACAGTTGGCTTCGTGATATGAAGCGGCTCAGTAGCATCAGGAACTTCCTTAGCTTTCGAAGATTCCTCTCCGCCATAATCATGGGATCTCGTAGCGACATCCACGTGAGCACTCATCATAAAGATATTCGATGGAATTTCCCCTTCCTGAGGACCTCCAGAGGAAGCCCCAGTATTTTGATTCGTGCCAGCAATTAATTTTTGCCCTTGGGGAAAAGGGTTTGTTAGCACAGCCTGGGAACTAGAAGAACCTTGCTGAGATAACAGGCGCTGAGCATCCTGAATTTTCGGGCAAAGATGCGTGAGATGGTCTCCAGCACAAAGCTTGCACGGAAACTTAACTTTCTTTTTCTCCTTTTGCCCTTCACCAACACGCTCGTTGGTCTTATTTGCATTTCCCTTCCCATTCTTGCCCTTCTTCTTGTTATTGCGTCCCTTCTTCTTCCCATCGGACTGTTGATTTCCTTTGGGTTCAGAAGATTGGACAGCATTAATGGACAAAGACTGGGAAGGTGAAGAATCAGCAGGCACAGCCTGACCAGAAGAAGCAGATTGTAAAGACAACTGGTGCAATTGAGAAAGCAGGCTGGCTGCACTACTACTGACCGATCCGACAAGTCCGTCACCATGCGGACCAGGTTTGGGTTTCGAGAGATCCAATTTGGAGCGAGGAGCATTAGGCAAATACTTGTAAAGCATGCCAGACTGAGAATAGATCAACTCTAACTGCTGGGCCCTAAAGATGGCATGCTCCTCCGAATATACCCCTGACATGGATACATCCTTTGAAATATCTGACTGAAGCGATTTCAAAAACCACTCGAGAAGGAACTCACCTGGAATATGGGCTTTAATTAGCCTCTTCCTTCTCCTCCATTCCTGAATATGATCAGAAATGTGAGTTGCCTCATCTTGCTTAAAATTAGCCAGGAGTTCAGTCCCAGCCTCATATCTGACAGGAAACTGGAAATGGTTAAGAAAAGTGACAGCCAGTTCTCCAAATGTGGCGAAACTGGGCCCAGTAAGCTCTATATACCACTTCGCGGCGTTTCCAGTTAAGGTGCGCTGAAATAATCTCAATCTAATCGAATCGTCGATCAGAGAGTTGGATGAACACCATAAGTGGAATGTGGTGACGTGGTCTGCCGGATCTTCACCATTCTTACCTTCAAACTTAGGAATATCTGAAGGAAGTTTGGTTGGAACCGGAGGCCAACCCGGACTATATCGAATCGGGTCATTAGTTAACTTCGCCAAGTCTGGCAAGTTTAACGTTGCCAGAAATGGTAATCGCGGCGGAGCCTGAGAATTCTATCCTTGATGGGATGGATTTCCCACATTCTGAAAAGAATATCCTGGATTTGATGAGGCACCAGGCTGCCAGAAAGGACCCGTAGAAAACGGAGAAGAACCTCCTCCCCACGCCGAGCTACCAAGACCCAGACTAGTTCCCCCCGCTGAAGTATTGAATGAAGATGTAAGCCCCTGGTAGGGGTTCCATGCATTAGATAGAGGAGGAAAAGACTGATAAGCACTCGATGCAGGGAAAGAAGCATTCCCTGGATGACTCGCGATGAACTGATTCCCTGCCCCCGACGTTGCAAACACAGGATTCCACCCCATAAAAGCAGTCGAACTTGGCCCCTGAGCCCAAGGATTAAAACTTTGGGTCTGGGACGTAAAAGGAAATGACCCTAAAGAAGGATTAGGACTAGGAATATGCCCAGTCCCAAAGGGGAAACCCTGAAAAGAAGCTGATCCACTAGCCATGTTGGACATGGGCGTAGATCCAGCTGCACCGGCGATAAAGGAAAAAGAGGGATTTCCAGCAATGGACATCCATGAAACAAAGGGACCAGATTGAGAAGCATATGCTTGGGTGAACCCAGAGCCAAACATAGCAGTGCTAGAAGCACTCGAAGATAGAGCAAGAGTGCCCCCTACCTCGACAGAAGCAGGGGTCTGAATGCCCGCAGCACTCACGGTAGAAGCCGCGTTCCCAGTCGTGGCCATCGAAAGATAAGAAAGATATGGAAAATCCGGTGGTCTCTCAGACTCCGGTCCGACGTACTCTATAACAAACGGATGATCAAGAGGAAGAGGAGATGGACCTGTAGCTGCAGGCTCAGGTATATCTTCTATCTGAAAATCTTCCTCCTGAGGAAACAATACCCTCGAGGTGAGCGAAACGCTCCTCTCGGAACCGACACCGGAATCAGAAATGAAACCTTCAGACCTTAGTGGAGGATCTCTCTCCACAGCGTCAGACTCTACAGGGTGAAAACCACCTGCTAGATCGCTCCTACGCCTTCTCGAAGAAGGCTCTGCACTCTCGGGAGATAACCCCCGGACTCTCCTCGAACGTCGAGGCGCTTGATCGGCCACTTTTACAAATTTATTATATTAGACTCAAGAAAAGTGAAAAGCTAGGCAAGCTAGGAGCAAAGAGCACTCACTAAAATCAAAACCCTGAGAAACAGCAAGCAAACAGCCTCCAAGTATTTCCGCTTCGGGTGATGAGGACCGGACACCAAAATACAGGAAAGCGAAGTATAGGGCCTTCTGAAAGCAGTCTGGGATGATTAGGACGAAAAAAAAACGAAGGTACAAGAAAACGAGTTCACGCGAACTCTAACACTTGACCTTTGCCGGCTCAAGTACCCAAGCAGAGGGAGCATGCCCCAGGGGGAAATGCTGTTTGGAAGTGATGCGACGTGCGCCTCGGGTACCGCAGTATTCCCCATGATCCTTTGTGGAACACAAAGGGGCAGCTTCATGGACTGTGTGTAGGAAAGGCTGGGCGGAACGGTCTTGAGGTTAGATTCAGCTAATCGGAGGGTGGGTATCCCTCTTCTTAACCTTCACTTCCCCTCGCGCTTGACTCTCGGATGAGAGCTTTCCCAGTCCACTTCACGGAGTTGGATTTCGCTCAATTAGTAAACTTCTATGTCTGTTTGAGCGGCCTTGGAGAGTTAACTCTCTTCTCTCCTATTCCAAGGCCCTACAACCTAGCTAGTTGGTGATTGACACTAAATAAAACTTGCTAGTTGATTTTAGATTTAATCGCTTATTTTAAGGGCTGTTGTATTAAGTCATAAGGATATGGAGTTGAAACCAATGATGTTCTGACGCAAAAGAAATTAATAAAAACCTGACTACATGCACATGCAGTTCTTAGTCTTTCGATGAAGAGCAATTTCTATGAAAGTTCTACGAGGCTAAAAAATGTATTTTTCTTTTCGAATTACAAACTCACACGCACAAAAATTAAGAAGCTAACTAAATGATTCAATGCACCTAATGCAAATGACCACTAGCATGTAAATTCTAAGATGCAGAAAGTCCCTTGAAACAAGGTGAAATTTCCCAAAAGGCTCCTTCAGTTTCAACTAATCTTTTTAATATCCAGAAAGCCAATTCTTGCGAACAAGAACTCTCAATATAAGACACCAAAATACTCAACAAGAAGAAGAAGAAATCAAAAGACAACCTCCCTTCACAATCAAGCGGGAAACTAGAAGCAAGAAACTTCACTAAAGTCCCAAAAGATGAAGCCAAACGAAAATGAAAAAGGCAACAACAAAAACAAGAAACAATGTTTTTTGAGTTTTTGATATGCAAAAACAAAAAGCAAAACAAATTTTTTTGGGCTTTTCAGTTTTATAAAACAAGAGCTTCAAGAAAACCAAGAACAACTATCCCAATCCAAGCCAAAACGAGACCGAATTTCAAGAATAAACTTCGGCTATGCCCCCAAACCTTATAAGGCTAATGATAGCAAGATCAATAAGAGCAATGGAAGACAAAAAACTCAATCAAACAGCCAAGAGAAATAGTGAAAATTTGTTGCAACACAAAACTCCAAAGAAACAAGAAAAGTTCTTCGAAAAATGCAACAAAACCCTAGCTTATGAAACTCAAGAAAACCAATCAAAAACAAAGCAAAGAACGCAATGCAAAGCACAACACAAAGACAGGAGCGAGTCAGTGAGCAGAAGCTCTCTGTTCTGGTAAAGAAGAACAGCCAAGAACGCTCAGAAAGCGATCTTGGAACTCAATCCAGGAGTGCTAGCACCAACCAGAACACTTCGCCAAAAAGATCAGTTTTCGGACAAACGAAAGAGAACCAAGACTTAAAACCACTTCTGTCACACTCCAGTAAGTACAGAGACTCTGCAGACACAGGCCTCCACAGCCAGAAAAGACCAAAAACACGAGAATCTTGAAATTTCAAATTCAGCCTAGGTATACGCGACCTTGCAGTTATGCAACAGGCGTGTATACGCGTCTGTGTTGAGGGAAACCCGCGTATACGCGGTTCCTTCTACACAAACTCGCGGGTATACGCGACTGTGTGCAAGAAAAACTGCGTATACAAAGAAATATAATGAAAAATAAAAAGTACAAGCCTGGGAAAGGTATCAAAGCTTCAAACTGACTGCAAGAAAGCAAACTGGACTGTAAAAGACAGAAAAAACTGTTGGTAACCTACCAAACAGCTGAAACAACCCAACAGGAGAATCAAAAAAATGTGATCCCCAGTGGAGTCGCCAGTTCTGTTTCGGGGATTTAACACCCTAGAGGTTGGTTGGGATTCAACCTCCACAGAGCAGGGGCGTACTATTTAACAGAGACTCACACGATCATGCACAGTCATGAAAACGAAATAGAGAAGAACGAGAGGTTTACCCGTTGGTCCTACGTTTGAAGTAGATCCACGTGGAGTTCAAACTCCCTGCAACCGTCCTTCCTCTTTCACCTGAAATACAAGAAGAAACCAGCACAAAGGACAAGTTGTACAGTATATTTCTACTCTATATGTTAATGAGATTCATATAAAACATTAAATAAATCATCATGAATGCTTGTATAACAAATATTCTTCATACATTAAAGCATACACTAACACGGTTATTTCGGGAACAGCATGATACTTCTGTATTATAAAAATAGTACGTACAAAAGTAAGTGGAGAGATCACCTGATCCTTCCAAGGCCTTCGCAGACCGTCGTCCGCATCCGTCCGGCCCTTGCCTCGCTAAGACTTCTAGCTGTACTCGCGTATACACGCGGAAATACACGGGCATAGTCGCGTATGAAGGATTTTCCACTGTTTTTAAGTGAATTTGTCCAAGTCTGTAGGAATGGGTGCCCATAAAGCCATGTAGCAATCATGAATCATGTCAAGGTGAGAAATGATGCTATAACACGGACAGGAGAACTTGGTGCGTCCCCCCGCAATGAATCACAGCCACTCGTTTGAGTCTTCCCACAGCCCGAGGAGTCAACTGCGGAGGCACCAAAGGTTTGACCTGCGGATAGAGAAGTGCCTCCGCAGGGGTAAGCGCCTTTCGGACCAGCGCTTGGCTTCAGCGCTTGGGTCTCGTGGAAGAAAAGGCTGAGGGGCTAGCGGAAAGGGGGCTTAGGCCTATTATAAGGTTGGAAAGTGGGTTTTTAACCCATTTTAATGCTTTTCAAGGCCTAAGGAGGGTAACGATAGGGAGATAGAGGGGAAAACTTGGGAAAACAAAGGAAATTTAGAAGAAGGGGAAAAGGGATAGAATGGGGGGAAAATGCAGGGATACAAGGGGCGAAATAAAGCCCCTTGGATCATGATTCTTTATTAGCAGGGCTTATTGATTTAAATCAGCAGAGGGAAACAGTCACAAGGCAGGGAACATGAAAAGGCTGCAAGGATGGTGTGTTTTCAAGGGAAATGCATTCCTTGCAGGCTTATAAAACAAATTAGCCCCTTACTTTCTTTGTCAAGGAAATCATAAGGGGCTAGCAGAATCAATTTGAATGAAGCTCATCAACCCATTCTAAAAAATAGCATAAATTTACTACTATTTCGATACAAGGCACTTCCAGAAATCTTATATTTGTGAACTAGTAACCAAATCCAAGTAGCTTAATGATTAATATGGCATTGAAAAGTTATTATAAGGATGAATAATTATTTTGAATATGTAAAAAAAATTCAAAATAACTCATTTCAATCATTTAACTCAATCCTACAACAAGAAAAGAAAAAAAACTACATACATAAATATGCAAAACAAAAATGACAGATGCATGTGAATAAGAAGTGAAAATAAAATAAATAAATTGTTCAAGAGGGCTCCGAGGCTCTTGGGATGGCAAAGCCTAAGGAGACTCAGAGTCATATGGAAGAAACCAAGCCTTAGAAGTTAAAAATTGCACCGATATTCATTATTTGAATCAATCCCAGTACATCCCTGCAAGAAAAGAAAGTGGAGCTGCTAAAGAACAAGTTTTCTCCACAAAAATACTAAGAAATACATGCCCTTAGAGGCAAATTCGAATTGGCAGTTATACAAAATTACGAGGAAGCATTATCCTTGAAAGGAGGAAGCTTAACCCTCCAAAATCCCTCAAACAGTGGATCTGGTTCCCAACACTAGGAATCTGCATTAGATGAGAGGGAACACATTCCTAGATTTTCTCAACCATCGGAGCTCTAGAATTACTCCAGAATTTCTCAATAATTTCTAGTAGTAGGAAGCAAGTCCCTAAATCATATCCTTCTCCAAATCTTCATAATTTTACCAATATTCTCACAATATCCTTCAAAAATAAATAATATTAGGAAAAAATATGCAATAATATCTAAACCTTCCTAATGAAAATATTAAAGCTTAAAAAAATTTGTTAAGTGTAGAAGGATAGATTTAATATAGCCTTTATGTGCCTAAGAAATGTTAGATGGGACTTAATTTATGTCTAATTTAGAGGCCCATCATACCCCTGTACTGAAACTATTTCTCATCCTCTGAGAAACCTATTCATCCTCCTTGCCATGTGGTTCTTCATGTATGTTGGCCTGGTCATTCTCTGTTTGTTGGTCCATATGTTTCTCCTCCCGTTGCTCTTATTACTACTCTTACTAAATTGTAATGGTTTTCATTTTTGAGGGAAACACCTTTCTTATGGTTTGTCTTATTATCATACTTATGGCACTTATCCTTGTGAAAATAAGGATTTCTTGGCATCCATTACCTCATTACCAATGTCATTCTCATTGAAGTCCAAGCCTCTTATTGTTGATACAAATTCTTGGTCATGACACATCGTATTATCCATAAAATTATTATGAACACCGTTAACTAACAATATAGATCCTCTTCATTAGATTCTGGAATTGAAAATGCTTCACAAAGAGCTCTTTATTCTTGAAGAGGAAGAAATGATGGTCATAAAATGAAGCAAAAGAAAGGAATCATGTGATGATCGAACTTGTGACTTGGATAACTTTCACCCTTGGATAATTTACCATGTCGGTAGCAAATACTTTGCAACTCTGTTGTGTTTATTTGTACCTTTTATCTATTAATTAATCATTGTCCAACACCCTATTAGAAAATTTTTTCTCTTGCCGTAATATGTTAGCTTCCTATAGAAAATTTTTCTTTCTTGTGGAAAATCTATTCTTTCTGTAGCAAATCTATTTTTCCTATAGCAACTTCTATAGAAAATTTTGTGCCTGTAGCTGCTCTATCTCACCTGTAGTGGCTAATATTTGCATGCCAAAAGGTGGTGGGTCGACCTTTTTTTTTTCTCTTTTTTCATTTTTTTTTTTACATTGCATGGAGAATAAACTCAGAGTTCTTTTGTTTGTTAACTGAGTTCACCCTCAGTTACCCCTTGGAACTCCTTGTTTTCTATCATAACTAACTACTTACTACCCACTTTCTCAAGTCTTATTCACTTTTGTCTTGTTCCTCTCCCACATGTGTGTGTGTCTTGCTAGAAAAGTGAAGGTAACTACTAGATAAAGCTGAGGATGCTATGCTACTGATTTTGGCTATATAAAAAAAAATTATTTCTCACACTTTTAATGTTTTCTGAAGATACAATATATTTGAAGAAAGGTTTAGATGATTCATACCTAAGCCTTACCCTTGATGTGTTTTTTCAAGCGATATTGAGGCTGCTGATATGACTGTTGAAACTTCTTTGGTGGTTCTGAAGTTGCTACTAATGATCCTAAAGCTCCGAGTGATAATCTGTTGGAGGTCCTATCGTTGATAGCCTTTAAGCTCGAGGTCATATAGGGTTTATTTTGCTATTTTTTTCTGCTTCACATCCCTAGGTAAAATGTTGCTGCTGAGATTCTCATGATGTGAATGGTGTAGTTGATGATTTTGCTTCTGTATAGGTATTCATAACATTATAATTCTTTGATTGATAAAGTTTTTGTGTGCGCGGGTATCTTGTTGAGTCTTATATATATGTTTGCTGGTGGAGGATCCTCCTTGTAGCACCATTACTGTCTTTAGATTCATCTCACAAGTCTTATTGGTCTCCATGATTGGTCAAAACCATCTTCAGGTATTTTTTGGTGCTTACATAGGGCTTACTACATGAAGTTAGTTTTTCTTGTAACAACCTCTTTCTCTTTATGCTTTAGGATTATATCTCTGTATGAATAATGAGGGAGAATTTGAGGTGGTTTTAGGGTGATGGTACAATGATTCTAGGTTGGTGAGGAAGTGGTGTGGCCTTGGAAAAATGGAGTGAAGGAGCTCTGTGTTTTTTCAGAAAAAAATATTTTACAGATGTGACAAAAGTTAAGGTTAGAATGAAGAACCCTTGTGCTTGAGATGGAGGAGTGATGAGAATGTGGTAGGAAATGATGGGAAGACTCTCCTCATTGATATTTTTATACCTAAAGGCCCTTTGTGATTGTTTTTGGTCCTTGTTCCACTTGCATGTCGCTCACTGTAAGTTCCTGCAACAATTACACAACTTCCTGTAGCAGTTCAGGACAACCACTTGTCGCAGAATTATTTTATCCATAACTCTCAAATGGTAGATTGAATTGAGCTGAAATTGTTTGAGCATGTTACCATCATCATTATTCACCTCCCCATAAACACTCTCGGCCATTGGATGCACCAATCATGAGAAAAAATTAAAAATGGTTGTAGGTGATGGAGGTCGATTGCTCACAAACTGTGCACCAAAAATTGCCGAAATTTATTGAGAATATTACCATAATCCATGTGCATATACCTATGAAACAAGCCGGAAAATGGATGCACAATTTTCAAGATATAATAAAAACAATTTTCTTCTCAAAAAGAAGAGTACATGTATCAAAAACAAGACTTCTGTAGTAGTTTAGGAAAACGAGAAAAATGAATGATAAAAGCTTGGAAATTATGGGTGGACATTGGAAATGGATGAGGGTGATGGATTGCAATGACCTTGGCCCTTTTGGAGCATCTGAGAAAAGAAGGAGAAAGTCCAAGTTTGACTTCCTTTGACTAGATTTTGAACCAACTTTTTCTTTTGTTTCCAACTTGTTTTCTTTTTTTCTTGCAAGGTTAGAGAGCATTTGCATTCATTAGAGAGAGATACATCGAGAATTTTTTTTTTTTTCTTTTCATTTTTTTCTCTTTTCTTAGGACTACTAGTTGTCTCAATGAGGTTTTCAACTAGTAGGTTTGCCTAGGCACCTCAAAGGAGGTTTTCACCTAGGATATTTTATTTTTCTCTTATTTTCTCTTTTTTCCAACCGATTGACTGCCTCATGGAGGCTTTCAATCATTGAGCCAATCTCAGGTGCCTCAAAAGAGGTTTTCACCTGAGATTTTTTTTTTTTTTTTTCTCTTTTTCTGTTTTTTATGTTTTCTATCCTGCTCTACTTGAAAAAGCAAAATCTCTTTCAAGTATAGGAATACTTCCAATAGATCCATGTATAGATCAAGATGATAAGTAAACTGATGTTTACGCTTAAAATGTATGCTTGGACATGTACCTCAATATGAGATACCAAATGATTTGACTAAGGTGAGTTCAAGAATTGCTGAAGAATAGTGTGTTGCTACAACTTAATGATTGTCTAGAACCATATTTCAATATAGTTGTGATACTCGTGGTCCACTTGCTGATTTGGATCATATTGGATGTCCTCTTCTACCATGAAATTCAAATATTCCTCTTTTTTCTGATTTTTCTCTCGAACACATGGAGGATATGATGGTAAACATGAGGGAATCCTTGCAGTCTATGATTTTGATGTCTTCTCTCAGTAAATTGAAAACCATGAATCTTTCATCTCCTCATTTGAATCTTCTTCTTCTAGATGTTGTCCTTCAATGACATCAAGAGAATTTTTTTTTCGAAATACCTTTCTTGAATTAATATGAATACCATTTAGATCAAGAGGGTATGTTTGGAACTGTTGTGCCTCAGTGTTGTAACTAGGTTGAGTTACTTCCTTGTATGGGTTTGGAAATGGTGGTACATGTAGTGTAGTGGGAGTGGATCTATGAGATGGATGTGGTGGAGGTGGATGGTAGGGATATCATGTAGTTTGGTATCGAGGATATTGAGGAAAATACTGAAGGTATTGTGGATTTATCCCATAATGTTCTTGCAATCCTTGTTGCCAAGATTTGTTTTGGGGTTGAGATGGCCAAGGTTTCCAAGGAAAGAGTGTGTTCCAATTACTTTGAGATGGATGTGAATAAGCTTGAAATTGTGAAGTAGGTCCTTGCATCATATCAAGTTGACTAGGCTCCCATGGTATTCTTAGAGCTACATAACATATCATTTATGGTGATGGACTTGATCCATTTCCCTTCAACCTTGGTAATGATGGAAAATATTTAGTAGCTTATGATGCTGCATGGATAACACAAATATCAACATATTATTTTTACTCATTTTTCATTCTTAACATTTCTACTTGTTCAATTAGATTGCTAATAATTTCTATTTTAAATCCATCACACAAATTTCCAAGTTCATATTGAGTTATCAATGTTGATGCTGATCTACTTACTCTTACCCTTCCTCTTGATATGCGCTTGCATGTTTCACAAATTTCTTTAAATGATAATCGGTATACAAATTCTTTACTCATGAGATCAAGGAGATGAACTCACTCATCTCTAGATGTTCTAAGTTATAGGGTTTTTAGTGTGTAAAATCCTAAATGATGTAATTTTTCCCTCCTAATATTATAATTGAACCCCTCTATTAGATCTTCAAGGCTTCCATATTGTTTTTGATTCATTCTAAATATTTCTTCTTTAAGATCACGAACTTTATATTTTTTTGAAAATATATTTTTCGTATCATTCCATGATATTATTGAATTAGTACCTAAACTCATGAACCATTTAAGATATTTATCCTTCAATGTTGTAGGGAAAAATCTCAAATTTTGAGTGTGTGATAAGTTTCCATAATATCTACAAAGTATTTAAAATTTAAAGAGATAGGCTTCCGGATCCTCTGACCTCATAAAATGGAATTTGGGAAGGAAATATTGAGGGATGCTCTTCATATGCACACTGACATCGGTATCTTGAATGGGAAATCCAAGAGGATCTTCTTCATTTTCATCATCTCCATCCATTTATTATACCTTTTCTCCCACCTCTTCTTCTTCTACCAGCGAAAGTGGATGGTGATGTGGTTCTTACTACACCACGTCATCAAAGGGGGGGATTGGTGTTGGAGAAGTATTTTCAAATATTTTTTTGAATAAGAATGCAATGAAATTTTCTGTTTTGAAATGAAATATGCCTAATGATTTTTTTATTTTTTTTGTAGAAATAAAAGAAATGAATCCACTAGGGAAGAAAACAAGGCATGCTTTGACACCTCCCTGACAACGACACCAAAAAGTGATCAGCCTCAATATTTCAACAAGAATGTTGCAACTCCCAAGGCTACCAACTTTAACTGTCAACCCGAGGTTTGTACAAACTTAAGAGGTATCAGAACTCTATGTGCATCATACATTTTTTTCTTCTTTTTTTCATATGATGTAATGGAGTGAATTTCATGAAATCAAAGCCTAAACTAATTTCAGAAATGGAAGTGTTGCTTTGAAAAGAAATTAATCTGAGGCAAGAACAACAAATTGTAATTGAAATCCTAAGAAAATGAATTCAAATAAATAGGTGTAATCTAATTTTTAAAAATAAATGTCCTAAGTGGTTTTTGTTCTTCCTCAATCATGGATTTATATCCTAGGGGTCATTATTCAAGCCTAAGAGACAAAAACCAAGCTTTGGGAGAAAATCTGGTCGATTTTACACATGCCACAAGAGTGCTACAGGAAGTTTTGTTTTGGAGATAACTCGCCGAATGACTAATTATATACAATGAAAATGGGATGGGAAAATTTTTTGTTAGTAATAATGATTTCTTAGGTCTCCATTCCAAGTGGAATCACTCTAAAATACCCCTATTCACACGTTCTAAAAAATAACAAAAAATTACTATAAAATCTAGAAATTCAAGAACTAGTGAGTTGGTTAATCTATCAAATGCATAACCTAATAGAGTGAAAATTCAAAGTGGAAAATTCCGTTATTAACTTTAAAATTATTATGACCTAATCCAAGTGGAATAAAGTCAAATGAATCTCATTAACCCATTCTATAAAATAACATAAATTTACTACTATTTCTCTACAAGGCAATTCTAGAAATCTTATATTCGTGAACTAGTAACCAAATCTGTTGAGAAACTAGCTCCAAAAATATAAGAAAAGAGATATCAATGCCTTAGAAATAAGCCAATTCGAGGGGGCAACCTCCAATACATTACATGAATGAAAATTTCTTGGATGATGCAAATGACAAAACCTCCTTTCTATATATAGGAGTCCATGGGGCCACAATGTAATCCTAGTAGGGCTACAATGTAATCCTAGCCGACCTAACAATAATAATGTAAGGGCACAATAATAAAAATATGGGGGTTACAGGGGTACAAAAATAACAATAAGGGGGGCTACACTAACATAATAAGGGACTACACTATTAATATAGGGACTTAACATGCCCCTCTCCTTCAAACAAGTGTTGTCCTCAACACTTGATTATTTCTTGATGCTTCTGTATAAAATTCTCATCCTCCCATGTGGAATCTTATACAAGAAAGTTCTTACACTTGAGATACTGCGAAATTGATCGTCATTAGGGAGATTTTGAGGTCTAAAATGGGCACTCTAAGAAAAATGTACAACAAAAATTAAACTTTATAACAACTTGATAAGATTCAAAGATGATGATGTCAACCATGGGGGATGATTTACCATTTTTTAAATAAAAGGGTAAAAATATTAAAAAATAATAAAATAATAAAACTACTTTTTCAACTCGTATTTTCAACTTATCTCCCAAAATTTTTACTCAGAATTTCGAGTGGGAGTACTCGTTGGATGCAAAATTTAATTCCTCATCCAGGAGTACCCACCATCCAGGAGTACCCATGTTGCATACTTTCGATGAACTCTTCTACACGAAAAATGAGAAATAAATAAAAAATGTGATTGTAGGACCCATCGAAAGTATGCAACATGGGTACTCCTTGGATGAGGAATTAAATTTCGCATCCAATGAGTACTCCCGCTCGAAATTTTAGTAAAAACTTTGGGAGATAAGTTGAAAATATGAGTTGAAAAAGTAGTTTTTTCATTTTTCCCTCTAAAATTTGATGATGTCATCAAATCTTATTTGTTTTTTTCCACTATTATTTTATAATTTCCTTAGGAGGCCCATTTTAGACCTCAAAATTCCCCTAATGACTTTACGAGTTCTTGTTTTTGTGACTGCTTCATAACTTCTTTCGATATGATGTTGATCTTCCTGTTGTTTCATTAGATTCTGCACCAAAGTTAGGTTATCCTTTGAGAGGTGGAGAACTTGTTGTTGATGCTTGATGTGATATTACACTAATTTATCATCCATATTAGATATTATTTTATCCTTCAAACCATCTGAATTAGCCTCCATTTATTCTTTAAAACCATCTATGCCATCTTCGGTTACTCTTCGTAAGGTCGAAATTTGTTGCACTTGGTACCGTAATTTTGATATCTCATACTGCAATTCTTCCTCTTCATGCACCATAGTATAGCTTTTTGAGGGCTTAATGAGTATGGAATTATTTTTTGGAGGAATTATAGAACCCAATACTGATAAAAATTCTAAAATATGCCCTTGGAATCACTTCAAACTGCTTTTTCAAACAAACGTTATGCAATTTTAAAAACCAAATACACACATTTTTCTTGATTTTGAGGAGCTCGATATTGAAACTGAATTATATCTGTGATTTTAGATCTTAAATATCTGAAATTTGGCCTTGAATTAACACTCTAAATCTTCTTTCAAATGCCACAGGTCTAACCTGATTTTGATTCTTGAAGACAAAGATATGCCCAATCTCCTATCCTAATTATGGATTGGTTCAATAGAGCGAACTTGTACGACTTGTCACGTGTCACTTTTTTCTCTTTCGGATCTAAAATTGATATAGAAGAAACTAACGTCCATTTACTTGTGGAAACATTTTACAGAATCTCAATCTGACACTCAAAGAGAGAGTTATGACATTTTTCCCATGGTCATCTCTTTGAGATGAAATTCAGGAGCCTGAAAAAATCCTAACTTCCACATATCATATCTCCAAAATTATTGCGAACCAAGATCTGAAATTTTTACAGGAGGTTCATCAGGATTTTGGCTTCTCTCTATTAAAATTTAAACTTCTGAAACCACGTAGAAAAATATTTATAGTGAAAATTATACGATGACTTGTTTAGGTTGAATTCAGGAGCTTGAAAAATGCCCTAACTTCCACAGATCATATCTCCGAAAATGTTGCAAACCAAGCTCTGAAATTTTGTGACAATGTTCCTCAGGATTTCTGCTTCATACTCTAAAACTTTCAGCTTCTTAACCTTCGTAGAAAAAACTTTATAGATAAAATTCCACGATGACCTGTTTGAAGCAGCGAAACCCCATAATCCAAAGCTCTGATACCAAATGTTGAGAAAACATCTCCAAAAATAGAAGAAAAGAGATATCAACGCCTTAGAAATAAGCCACTTCGAGGGGGTAACCTCCAATACATTACATGAATGAACAATTCTTGGATGATGCAAATGACAAAACATCTTCTCTATATATAGGAGTCCATGGGGCCACAATGTAATCCTAGTGGGGCCACAATGTAATCCTAGCCGACCTAACAATAATAATGTAAGGGCACAATAATAAAAATATGGGGATTACAAGGGTACAACAATAACAATAAGGGGGGCTACACTAACATAATAAGGGACTACACAATTAATATAGGGACTTAACAAAATCCAAGTAGCTTAATGATTAAGATGACCTTCCAAAGTTATTCTAAGGATGAATAATGATTTTCAATCTGTAAAAAGCCTGCAAAATAACTCACTTCAATACTCAATCCTACAACAATAAAAGAAACCATACTAAATACAGAAATACACAAAACATAAATGAGAGATGCATATGAATAAGAAGTGAAAAGAACATAAAGAAATTGTGCAAGAGGGCTCTAAGGCTCATGAGATGGCTAAGACCAAGGAGAATTAGAGTCTTATCAAAGAAACTAAGTCTTAGAAGATAAAAATGGCACCAATATTCATTATTTGAATCAATCCCAGTACATCCCTGCAAGAAAAGAAGGTGGAGATGCTAAAGAAAAAATTTTCTCCACAAGAAGACTAAGAAATACATGCCCCTAGAGGAAAATTAGAATTCATACTTATACAAAATTACTAGGAAGAAATCTCCTTTAAAGGAGGAAGCTTTCCCCTCCAAAATCCCTCAAATAGTGGATCTAGTTCCCAACACTAGGAATCTGCATTAAATGATAGGGAACACATTCCTATATTTTCTCAATCATTGGAGCTCCATAATTACTCCAGAATTTCTCAAAAATTTCATGATATTTTATTCATTTATTATCCAATCTTGATCCTCCAGTAGTAGGGATCAAGTCCCTAAATTATCTCCTTGTCCAAATCTTCATAATCTGCCCAATATTCTCACAATATCCTTCAAAAATAAATAATATTAGGCACAAATATGCAATTATATCTAAACCTTCCTAATGAACATATTAAAACTCAAAAATAATTATTAAGTGTAAAAGGAGAGATTTAATATAGCCTTTATGTGCCTAAGAAATTTTATATGCGACTTAATTTATGTCTAATTTAGAGGCCCATCAGGAGGCTTATCGCATCTGCAAAACAAATCCACATTAGCATGATACATGTATAATCATAATCACATCAATATAAAAAAATCATGCATGATCGTATAAACTATATACCATGAATCAATGCATGGAAACCATAACCTTAACAAAATCAAAATTTACCCAAAGAGAGCGCAAACTGCTCTCATACCACCTTGTGGTATCAAATATGACCCAAACATAGCACAACTTGGCTCTGATACCACCCTATAATATGCATCCTCCCACATTTACCTGCTTTCATCGACTTGCCGAGGGAAAACATGAGCTGGGGGTTACTATGATAAAACTCAACCTCCCCAATGACCTTAAGGAAATGGAGTTGATCACTTAATATTGTATTGGCTTCACTCATATGTCGCATGACCTCTAGGAGAAACCCAACCCCCCCAAGAGTCCAACCCATGATATAACTCTCTTTTTCATTGCACTAGGGCCTCATACACTAACTTGCCAAGGAATGCAAGTGATTGTAAGACTCGAGTCACTCCGATAGGCCTTCCTTCCAGTGACTGTGGAATTTTCTAGTCATTTCTATGCCAACGACCTCAAATTATGAGCCACGTTTTAAGGGCTAGGAATGATGCCTCTGTCTAGAACTCAATGCAACTTTCAGAAATGATGAGTGACATAGAAACATATCTTATAAACGAAAATTTGAACCAGGACTTGACCTAACCCTTCCCAACCAAGGTTGAAATTTCATCAAACACATGGTAAACATGCAACCTAAATGTCATGAATGCATATCTAAACAGAAGGATCTGAAAATTTTTCTGATGTTCAATAAGAAGGACCAATTCCTTCTCATAGTAGCTGTCATAACACTAGTTAGGTCATACATTCATGAACTAGACATTCATTAATGAAAATGTGACACGATCCCTACTTAGATATGTCATATAAACATGCTTATAACCAACATATAACAAAATAAATATCAATGATAGAACAACCATTGAATCCACAAATCCACAAGTTAATTTACTCATAAAAACAAGATAAACTGAGCTCTTATTAACCATATGCAAAATCCAACGAGGTCTGAGACTTCCACGTACCACCCCACCATAGATTGGGCTGAAATAAATATTTCTTTCAGCCAATCACCCCCATGCAATATCCAAGCATGAATGTGGGATATCATGGAATAAACCAATCCATAAAAAACCAAGGGAATCCATAGGTTAAACCACCTCCACCCTCACCATACCGTGATCTCACCTAAACTAGTTCTGAGATGACAAAACCAAACCTAGCTTGGATGCCTCAAAATTCCTTCACCATCCCTTGAGGAATTTTCATTTCTCCACCCACCTTTTGAGTGCTTCCTAGATAAAACCAGCTCCAGCCCCAACCCTTGGGAATTTCTCGAGACCACCTCACCCAGACCCAAAACCTTCCGACAATCCAAATCTCAAGCATGAATGAATCTCATCACACCATGGCTATCCAGAAATGGTAAGGAAAAGTACAAACCCACTTTCAAAAGCCAACAAAATCCATGCCACTGATAAAAAATAAACCAAATATAAACATGCATATACCATGCATTCTAAAACAAGCTAGGAAATTATACATGCAACTCATTTCCTACAAGTATTATTGTTGAAGCTGCTTAATCCAACCTTTCCTTGCTTTATCCTTTCTTTCCTCTGATTTCCTTGTCCTTCATTGTCCTTCCTTTGATTTATTGATTTACTTCTACTCTTTGTTCCTTTTTCCTCTCTAAGACTAATTCCAAAAAAAAAGAAAAAAAAATCTACCAAATTATGGTATTATGTCTTTTTATTTTTGATGCCTCTAATTTCTTCATTTTCCTTATTTTTCTTTCAATTTCCTCCTCACATGCAACCTATGACGTTTCACTTCACTTTTTTCCTAATTTCCTTTATTGTCATAAATAAAGTGCCAAATATGCCTTTTTCCCTTTTTAAATCATTTTCCATTTCGTTTTCCAATTTTCCCTTAGCGACAAACACATCAACTGATGCGCACTAGGATTTTTTTCCCAAAATTTAGCTTGGAATAAGTGTCCCATGGCATTGATCTTATTTTTCCTTCATTAACTTTATTACATGAGATTTTAACCCGGGTTTGTTAAAGGTATATGATATAAGCATGCCACAAGTCTTAATAAAACCTCAATTAGACACCCAAAAAAATAAAAGCACTCAAAAGATACTAATACGGGGAGAAATCAATAGGAATTATGATAAAGAAATTCATTTTTTGTCGTATGAAATTAGTTCCTAGTTGAAAATTTCTGTAAGTTATAGGTCAAGGGTCAAATCTAGAAAAAAAAAAGCATGTTTTTAAGAGCTAAAAAATGAAATAAGGGAATAATATAAAAGAAGAATGATTAACATTTCAAAAAATTGATGTGTTTTATTTTGTTGAAAATGCATTACAATTCATATACTTAAAATAACATAATAGGCGTCCCAAGGGGTATCTCAATTGGTGATCAAAGTGATATGATATTGTGTAAACTAAGTGATCCAATGTTTAATCCCCCTATTTTAGTTCTAAAAAGAGGATGATAGGTCATAGGTCCTAGAAGTGTAGTACTAGTGACCGAAATCGACCTTGTGTCACACGAGTACAAGACTGGCCTAGTTGCCAATTCCTCTAGTTACATTTTTTTTTTTAATAAAAAAATAATAGACCTTCACACACACACACACAATATATATATATATATATATATATGTATGTATGTATGTATGTATGTATGTATGTATGTATATCTTATGCATAAAATATAGGCATGGTATTGGCTCCAAGATATATAGTCTTCCTCTAATAAACGAAGTTTCCAACATGATCTAGAAGAGTCTTTCATGGGGTGAAACTGTAAAATATTGTCTGGAATGAAAAAATGACTAAAAAGTATTTGCTATCCACCTCAATAATTGCCTTATTTTCAAGGTTCCCACTCTCTATCTATTAAATATTTAAGCAAGAGATCATTTTTCTTTGATTTCCACTTGCGTCAAATGCACATTTTTGTACTTAAAAAATTAAATTTCCGTGGCTAACCATACCTTCCAACAATGAAATTCTGGAAGTGGTAACCAGACTCACCTTAATAACTCTTTCCCACTTATATTTTCTTTATATATTTTAACCTAAAAAATGAACATTCTATCCCAAGACTGTAACACCCCAAAGATGACATGTATGTATATTTTTACATAATTTTCATAGGCTGGTGAGTGAGGATGTGTTGGGCCTGCATGCTCATGTGTATATAAGTGTTTTGGGGCATGTGTGCCATTTTTTACATGTTTCAAGGCTAGATTGACCTTTTTATTTTAGACAAATGAACATTTGTACTAAAAGGCTAGTGAGCTAGCTATGTAAATATGTAATCACACTTTGATATTAATAAAATACATTTTTGTTGCATATTGAGTTAGACAAGAGAGATGGGGGTGTAAGACTCCACGAGTGAAAAAGTGGGCTAAGGGATAAGTGATAAGATTAAGCCAAGGGGCTAGAATAAATATATAATTAAATTCTAAAGTAATTATGCATGTACCTTTTAACTAAAGTTTCCAAAAAGGTGGGGAAGTGACTTCTTCGAATGGGTGAAAATGGGAAATTGGCAAACACTTTTTCGAGTGTACGAGGGAAATCATGTTGTATTTTATAAATTTCTCAAATGAGAAAATTTTCAACTTATTTTCTCATCTAAGAGTTCAAAAAATTCTCAGATGAGAGCTTTAAAACATTTCATTGAGATATTGATAAGGTTAAAATAAATTTAAACAACTCTCGGATGAGAGTTTGAAAATTTTTCATATAAGAAGTTTAGTGAAATTCTTTCCCGAGTAAACTCTCGGGAAACTCTAGGCTAAGAGTTTAGATTAAATTAGAAACTCTAGGCCAAGAGTTTATATTCTATTAAAGCTCTGGGCTGAGAGTTTAGTTTCTATATAAAATTCTCAGCCAACACGTTACTTGTTATATATAACAAAAATGACTTCCATGACTCGCCAAACTACCAACCTTAATTTTACACCACGACAGAGAAGTAATATTCTTGGCCCGTGAAAGTGACTTCCATGACTCATCGAATACCCAACCATAAATAGGTAATTTCCTTTTTATGCTTAGGGACTCATTTTGGGTATGAAATTTTGGTAATTTATTGCTACCATATAATGTAAGAAATCAAGTTAAATGTGGATGATTCTGACTTGTGTAATTTCCCATTGATACATTTCCATATCTATACTTCATGGACTTCAGACTATAAATATATGAACCAATAGGTTTGTGACCTAGGTATTTTGTTGTAAACAACTTTATTTACTTTTTGAATTTGCAAAACCTAAATAAACCTCTATAGTGATAAAGGGAAGGTTTGATTCCTTTATCACATTTTTTTATATGTTGTTGAAGAATCGATAACTCATGTGATAAGCTCCAAGAATATTTCAAAAGGGAAAGATATCTCGCCAATAGAAATCCTAATTGTGAGCCCTCCAAACAAGTGTAACAGAGAGAAAGAAATTTTTTGGGACCTCGTCCCTTGAAGGAAACCTTGGGATGGGTTTTTCACACTAACTATTAAATCAAATTGAAAATCAATGAGATGGATTAGTTTGATAAAGGTGGGATTTTATTAGTATTCTTTATCATTTGTTTCTCAATCAAACTTCTATCTCTTTTTTTCCCATGGTATATGTCAAGACTTGGTGTTTTAGGCTATCTTTTATGGTGGATTTGACTTGACCTATATTTAGCTTAAGGGATGTGTAGCTGGTTTTGTTTTGGTTCTAGTCCAATTTTCAAGTTGCAGGGGAATTTCCACACCATTCGTTGTGTGTCATATGAAATAGATTATCTAGTAATGCTAATATTATGAAAAATCTTGATGAAATTGCCATAAATATTGTAGAGAGTAGAAAAATTGGAGCTTTAATATTTCTTTTCAAGAACCATACCTTCTCCTTAGCTCCTTATATTTTAAGAATCTTAGATGTAGTTTCTGAAACCATTCCATTCCACAACTATAGTAAATATTTTCCTATATTACTAAAAAATGAGCCTACTAGGAGAAATGAGGATTCAATCAAGGAGGAAGAAGTTGTGGCTTTCATTAATAGTCATTGGAAACAAAAAGGTGAGGGAATTTATCTTAGGATGAGTACAAAACATATGGTTAAGCTACATAGTGGATTTTTGTCACCATCTACTATGGAAGTGATTGAGTGATATGAGGAACGAGCAAGGAATAAAAAAAAACTAAGTTGGAAACTAGAGAATTCCTTTTTTTGTTGGTCATTGGATACCATCAAAAAGAGTTCATAGAGTTGAGATATTTATTTGGTGACACCTCTTACTTGTTTCATCTCATTTTTTTCCCTGGTGGAGGTACGATAGAGAGAGAAATTTATTTAAGTCTTAGTGCTTGGAAACATATTTGTGATCATAATGCTCAATGGACTGATTGAAGTTACGATTGCAAAAATATTGATGGAGTGGGTAATTTGTTTTATGCATTTTAAATATTGCACACAAGGCACACTCGAGGAGGGATATTATTCCAGGAATCAATTTAGAAAGTCTATAGACTCTTTAGAGAAATTTTTAGTTAAATGGTTGAAATAGGAAGCAAAGAACAATAATTTCGAATTGTAATTTTAAAGGAGGGATGCAAAGATTCTGAAAGGATTTGTATTTTTAAGGATGAAGTGGAAATAATAGAGGTAGGCTTACAATATATATGTTCTTTTACACTCTTTGGAGGATGTGTTGTGATGTGATGCAGGTGCATAGGCCCAACATGAAATTTGACGAAGTTTGGAAAAGAGCTTACCAATGTGATGAGGTGGTCACATGGTAACGCTCGAAAAAAAATTAAATGTTAATAAATTATGAATGTTCAATTTAGGATTAGGTTTTGATTTTAGTCATCTTGAGAAGCTATTTTATATTGTAAAATAAATAAAGAAAGAAAAAAAATTAATTTTCAATTTCCCTTATTTTGTGGAGAAGGGGAAACGATTCAAATGTTGGTGACTCTTGGTTGTCATGGTCAGTTTCTTTTGGGAAAAAATAAGAAAAGAGTGTTTCAGAATTTCTTGAAGGGGAGGAGAAGAAAAGAATGAGAAATTTGGATGTAATTTGTGTGATTGTTAAATGAATCAAAACCATGTGGTTACACTAAATCAATTTCTGCTTCTAAACGATTATTATTTTCAATTTTATTCTTGTGTGTGTTGACCAATTTGAGAGTCCGTAACTTGTTGAATTGACTTACATTAAGAGTTGGTACATTTTTGGTTCAATTTTTGTTTGAGTTGTTCATTTATATTTTGCATTCTTGTTGTAATGGCTTCCGAAACCCCATGAAGGAATGTTCATTGTGTTATGGAATAGTGAATCCGTGGTTTTTTTTTCCTATGATTTAAGTGTTGTTACAACGAGGCATAGTACCTTGTTTTAGGAACACTATAAAATCCTTTTTGACTGTCTTGGTATTTTCTAATTGGAAAATATATAACATTCTTGCAAACTATGGTGAAGGAAGGTTGGTAAATTGCATATTGTGTCGAGGAGTCAATGAGGGGTATGAAAGTTGATCTAGAAAGAGTGAGTTGATTCATCTTCCCCAAAATCACTAACTAGAATTGAAAGTGTGTTGAAAAATTTTTTTGTAGTGGAAAATTCTACCAAATCATTTTGTAGTGACTGCACAATTAATTATAAATGGGTAGTACCAAATTATTACATAGCGAATGTGAATTTTTTTTAATTTTTGGAGGACAACATTTCGGTTTGAAATCCCCTTTTGGCCTACTTCATATTTCCCAATTCAGAGGATGTAATTGTTAATTAGGACTTGTTGATGAACCAGTGAATAAAAAAATGGTGGAATACTGATTTTCAAGGAATCATTGGAGGAAATTGTACATGCGCCTGTAATATCCCCAAATGGGAATACTCAGCAAAGCCTACTGAAATAACGCACTCCTTAAAGATCTTTGCATTGAAATGAGTTTGTAGCTCCCAGATCCCTTATATCAGTGGATCTAGTGTCTAGATCCAAAAGGAGAGAAAAAAAATCAAAGTAGTTGAGGTAAACACCTCCCACCACCTCTTCTAGCTGGAAAACACCCAAAGAGAGGGGCTGCAACTATATGCAACAAAATGCTTTATAAATAACATAGTTCAACTATTTGAGAGCAAGAGACCAATATGGAGGTTCATTCTTCAGCTATAAATCAGCAAAATAGATTTACAATGCAGCTTATACAGTGTATAATAGAAAGGAAAAGAATATACAAGAAGAATCCCTCAGAAATGAGGTGCTACAACCATAAGAAATAGAGGAATAAGCTTGACAGCGTTATTTTCATTGGCTGAAGCAATATTTGACTACATCTCAGATCTAGAGTAGATCTATATACAAAATGATAGATCTATTTCAGATTTGTATACAAGAAAGGCTCCTTTATACACTCCCCTTGGGGATTTCAAAAAAACATGAATAACAGTGAGTAGATCTGAGATCTAAGTTACAAATCTGCAGTAATATTCAGAAAATTCTAAAGCATATGATGTACAACAGATCAGATATGAACTAACATGGATTGGATGGCCAATCCACAGATCACCACTGTGAAAGGAAGAATCCAATCACTAGAGATCTCTCCTCCAAGATGATGCCAAAACTCCCTGCAACTCTGCTCTTGCAAATAACACAGTCCTAGAAGAGGGACTGCATTTTAGGCTCTGAGTATGCTTTGGCCTGATGCCAAGATATGGATATGAAGCTCCAAGGGTCTAGAACACTCTTGTCAAAGGGATAGAAGAGTCTCCTAGTGAAAAAGGGTGCTAGAGATGCATAGATCTGAAGATATCTATCCTCCACTTGCTACAGATCACAAGGAAAACCAAATCCTAAGTAGGATTAGTGTTGTAAGTGAAAGATGAAGCTTGGAAAATTGCCAGATAGTGGACAAGACAAAAAAATCTCCTCCAAGAGCTGCTCTAGGAAGGAGGTGGGAATCCCGCTCAGGAACACCCAATGCTAAGCAGCATTATTCTCAACTAAACAGCATAGAATGATATATTTCTAAACATACAATATATTCATAAATACACATAACCAAAAACCCTCTCATTCTACTCTCCTCTTCCTTTTATAAGATAAAAGCCTTGTCAAACCCTAAACCACCTCAATGAGTTAGCTTCTTTCACATGTGGAGCCTCCATATAAAACTGTGTTGTCCATCCATGAGGTACATTGCATCTAGACTGTGCTATAGATTTTTTCAAGGTTGACCCAGTATCATAGCTCAAACCTATTCACACATGCAAATGTTTTGTTGACATGGCTCAGATTTATCCTTGTTCACATGGGCATTGATTTATTCATTTTTTTCAGGAGTTTTACATGTCCTCCTTTATTCATTTATTCATGTAACAGAAAATGAAGCAAAAATGTATATTCCTCTTAGCTTAGGCTAAGTAAGAATATTACAGTCCTCCCCTCCAAAATGTTGCTTGTCCTCAAGCAACTGATAGGGTGAATGCTGCAACACTTCTCCTTCTCCATCGGTGACACCATCAAAGGTCAAGCTCTCCTCACGAGCTAAGTGTTCACCAATCCAACCCATCAGGAATTGTTCCTCTAAATTCATCATAAGATCTAAATAATCCATCCCAAAAGGAGTGAAAAACTCAATAGAAATAAACATGGCTGGAGCAATGCTCTCTCTAAAACATGTAGCATGAGGAATGTTAGTATGAATCCTCTGTCGAAGTGTACGAAAAAGGACCACTTTAGCTACGCATAAATAATAGCCCTAACAACAAAAGTGGCTACCAATATCTTCAGATCTGCGGTTAGTTGAACAAGAAAAGAGCTGCAAAAACCAGATCTATGCATGAAAAGACATTAAGCGGTAAAAACAAGGGTTTGCTCCATATACCAATAGACAAGACAAGAACAATTTTTGAAAGAATTTTTGTATTAATTGGGCACCTGGGAGGAAAACAAGAAGGCGTATCCAATTCTCCTCAGTGGGATGGGTTCTTGGAAGTCCTCAGCACTTCAGATCTAATATTTCTCTCTCTTGTTGGTGTAGAAAACCCACACAAAGAATGGAACTCAAAGGGAGCTCACACAGCAAATGGCAGAAAATGGTGACCAAGTGTATAGATCCAGAGTGATTTAATAGGCAACAAAAGGTGAAGAATGGTAGGAAAAACCCTCCTATTTATAACAAAATATTGGGTCATTCTAGATCTTGGTGCATGGGTTAACCAGATCTAGATCCACTTTTTATGGAATATTTAATTATATTTGTTGGAGGGAAAAGGTATTTGACTTGGGTCAAATCCCTTAATTAGTTAAAAATAAATAAATAAATGATTTATTTATCTTTTTAAGGAAGCGGTTAGAAGATAATCAAATAAATAAGGATTTATTTAATTATTTAAGGAAGTGGTTGAAAGATAACTAAATAAATAATGATTTATTTAATTATTTGTGGGTGATTTGGTCATATTTAACAAGGAATATTATCTAAATAAGATTTAAATAATTATTCCTAGAAAATAATAAGATAGATAAAGGTTTATCTAATTAATTTCTTTGTTTTTGGGTTAAACATGATTGGGAATAATAATTAAATTATGGTTTAATTAATTATTCCATGAGGAAAATTAAACAAAATAGGTTTGTTTAATATTTCCTTTTTGGGTTTCCTGTTTAGACCATAAACAACCTAATAAATGTGGTTTATTAAGTTATTTTACATAGTGAAAGCAATTTTACTTAGGGTAAAATTGGTCTTGCATGGTGTACTTGGGTCCATCTAATGATAATAGGTTAGATGACCAAAAAATGGTGTAACAGATTGCCCCCCAGCGTGCGAGTGTCAGGAGAAAATCGTATGACTGAAGTACGTTGTAAGAACTCAATCACTAGACAACAAAAGGGAAGTCAGAGAGAGAAATGCAAGGTAGATAGTGTGCTGAAGAACTAGACCCCGAGGAGACGAGACTCGCAGGTGCAACAAGTCTCTTTTTATGAGAGGGTACCTGTGCTGAAGGCGGCGGGGGAGGCATACCTATGCCCGCCGAGACAAAGTACAAAAGAATAGTGTGTCCAGTAAACAAGGGACCGAACCATAAAGTACAGCCGACATAATCATGAGCCAGATAAAAATACAATGAGGAATCCCACATACATGTTGTGCCTGGGATAACAGCCAGGACTGATACAATAATATCTGAGTACATGAGATACAAATACAACCCAAATGCCCCCTGTAAATGGGGAAGGGCTCACAAAATCTGACTAATACATGCAAATCAAAGAGGCGCTGCAAGTGGCTAAGGCCAACATCATCAAATATCTGGAGCTGCATCGAAGGCTGCAAGGAGGAGGTCATCCGGGCATGTGGGGGGCTACCTGCAGGGCCACCCCCTCATGAGGGTTGAGACATCTCACACACACCCGGGAATCATCAAGAGCTGCTGCTGTATCACTGAACTATCAAGCATACGGATCTCGGTCATGCTGAATGTAGCTGGAGTGGAGAAACAACCAAGTCAAAGGGAAACGAGAGATCCCTTTGCCTGATCCGAGGCACCGAACAAGAGTGGAAGCTGGAACCAAGGTACACCGCCCTCTAGACCTGGCTTCTGGAAGGAATGAGCTGATGTCGACAGAAGGAGGTCCGCCATAGGTGAGGCAATGAGACATCCTCAACTAAGGCACGAGAGAAAATAGTGGAGCGACGGACAGACTGACACTAATGATGATAGGGAAATGGAAAGGACTGAGTAGCGAATGGACGACTTCCCTTGTTAGAGCATAAAGGGCATGAATGACCTGGCAGCGACTGACACAATATCACAAGGGATAGGGGACAATGGGACTGAAGGGCATAAAGTGCGACACAAGAGAGAGACCAAGCAATGAAGGATGGAGGGCTATAGCGGGGTACAAAGGGACTCGGGATAGACTCCATGAATGCAATGATGACTCAACTTGGATGCTTTAAACAAGGGCGAATCAATGGTGCTTCCACACAGTAAAGGCCCAGTGGGGGACCATAAAAAACATGAGTACAAAATGGGAACTCATGACGAAAATCGACACGAACAAAGACAAGTAAGGAGGCGAAGTGGTGCCCCGAGTACAAGTGTCGTAAGTGAGGAAATTCGATTTTAATGAGAGGGGAAGTGACCCTTCTTGGACAAAATGTGTCCTGGTGAAGTATCAGATCATAAAAAACTAACAGATACCCATTTGAGGGCTCGGTGAGAGCTTTCCAACGGTGCAGACGGTTTATCAAACGGGGCTACGGTGTGGTCGCAGCAGTCGAAAGAAGAAACATGGGTTCTCTTTTAATAAGGCAGTTTTCCCTCCAAATTCACTCATTTGCTAGTGTTGCTGTGGTGAATGTAGAGAGGAGAGAAGGCCCTAAATCTTGCGGTGAGCGTAGCGGACAAACCGACCGTTGGAATCGAGATCCGTCAGTTGCAGGTAAGAGGCCTAACCTTACTCTTTCATTTTGATGGATTGAAAGTTCAGTTTAGGGCCCAAAATCTCAGTAACAGACCCTCCTTCATCTCTACGGCCGGGTTGCACTTTTTGGGCCAAAAGTGCGACCTGGGAAGCAGGTTTCAGGGCAAAAGCTGAGCACGGGTGATGAGGGGTTTGAGTCTTGATTATGGGTTTAAGGAGTTGGGTTTTTGTGTTTGGTTATGGTATTCCCGATCTGTATGCTGACAAAGATGATGTTTTTGTGCAGGTATGGCAGATTTATGGGTTAACTGGAGAGAGAGAGACCTGGGTACATTACGGGCAGAGATCCAGGCGGATCGGGGTGTCCGTCGTGTGTTGGCCAGGTTTGGGGTTCTAAAGTTTTTGGAGAACCCTTTGATGAGAGCAGGAGAGCCTTTGTTGGCCGGATCATCGATTATTGGGATCCGAGCATGAGGTCTTTGTAGTGCGAGGCACGGGGGATCGGGCGACGGTCTAGGATGTATATTTCACGATGGGTCTCCCACTGCCCCCGGGGATGGTGGGAAACACACGAGCGGTATTACCGCGAGCGCTGTCATGGGTTTGTGGAATGACATCGTCGTAGGGTCTCCAATCGAGGGACTTGAATCTGGGCGGGGGATACGAAAGCTAGAAACCCGTGCGATGGCCGGTATGAAAACATATCTGAAAACCGAGGGCATTTTATCACATCCGCAAGAAGCGGAGATGATCTTTGGTAGAGTGTGTTGAGTGGGACCTACTATGGGTGGGCCCAAATGATGTTGGTGTCGTTAAAACGATAGTTGTTGCTCTGCAAGCGGCAAGTGAACCATGATTGCTCGTATGGGACTTTATTGTGCGCCTTCTTCTTTGAGAAGATCACGACCTTGCGACCTCGTGTACAGCTTCCAGATGGGGGCCCGAGAGAGCCCAGGATGCGCCGGTGGGGGAGGCTACTGTGCAGGGGAGGAGGAGGGGCGGTCGGGCGAGTGTTTCGACCTGAGTTCTTTGCCCATTGGGATCAGATGCCGTTATACATAGACGACTATCCCTATAGTGGGATGAGTTATTGTGGAGATCCGGACCTGCCACTTCCGCCTGGTTGAGTCTGGGGCCCCGATGGTAAGTGACAGATTGCTATTCTTGTATGGGCATGTTACAGGTTTCTGAATAGTAGCTAGGGTACTGATTCATGTACTATTGGTATGCAGATATAGCGCCGGTAAAACCGGCCGAATATATGGGACGACCGGCAGCAGCTGGAGCCGCAGGTCCGAGTGGGTCGAGAGCAGCGCAAAATGAGGATGCAGCCGCCCTTCTGGAGGACATCCGCCGTAGATGCGAAACGTTGCTGACCGGAGTATCAGAGCGCGGGTGGCAGGACTTAGACGACCAGTACATAGAGCCATGTATTGGTCTGCCCTCGGAATGGCGAGGGGTCATGCGGCGCATGGTGATGGCCGGTCAGGGGATTCGTGATCTACAGGCTGCAGGGGCAGAGCCATTGGCTCGGGATCCGCCAGATAGTGATTAGGTGTGGGGCATGTGGTGCCCCCTAGTGTGTATGTAGGGGCAGGTGGTGCCCCCAGTTTTGAGTTTTTTGTAACATGCTATGGGCATGTCATATGTATCAGAGTAGATGGACTCTAAACACATGTTTTTGCGACACATATTATGGATATGCATCGTTTTTAATGATTATGAATGTTATTGTCTTGTATGAAATGCGTGTGATAAATGCCAATATAGAACATGGTTTGCAATACTATCTACATAGTGATTATGTTCTCGAGGTACATGGTTGAAAGTTATGGTTTCAAATGCACATATCAAGAGTTTCACTCGTAAATAGTGTCTAAACAGCACAGGGTTATGCACATGATAAACACCATTTAGTTGCATTACAAGAAGTAGAGAATCCAAACGAACGTGCAGATGGAGGATGCGATGAAAGAGGGCATCGGCTAAGAGACCATGCAATGCATCATATTTGGCCTGATTGTTGGTGGCAGAACCAATGTAGACCCCATTGGAGAGAACAAGGGCATGCAAGGGGGTGAAGATGGCCCAACCTGCCGAGGCGAGATTCCGGGAGTAACGACTGGCACCATCGGCGTAACCGATAAAGGGTGTGGACGGGGGGTCCTGCAGAATAGTGTTACAAGACAACAAGTGAGGGGAGGAGAGGTAATGACGGTAGCGTGAGTGTACAGAAGACATCGAGCGGCAACTGCGGGAGGGAGCGCAAGGAGCAGGAGGACTATGATTCATATACAAACTAGAGGGTGGTATATGAGGGCTATCGGAAGTATGGGGAGGACTCGGGCTGCTAAGGTCAACAGAGATACGGATGGAGTGATCTCATGTATGGGTAGAAAAAAGGTGTTCAGGCGACACAATAGGGGAGGGTGCAGGGGGACTGGGCTCCAAGTTTCTCGCAGAGGAGGATAGGTAAAGAATGGTTGTGGTAGACTCCGTCATCTTAACATCAGGGGGGGGGAATGTCGATGGGAGCGGGGGGATCCTCAGGCTGGCCAAAAGCATATTACGCAAGGATGGGAGAGGTGGATTGATTTTGTTCAACCTCATACTCTCGGACTACCTCTAAGGAGGCACGGTAATGCGTCAGGTGAGGACAATGGTGGGAGTAATGGCCATGGACACCGCACAAAGCACAGGGTTTGTTGGTGCGGAGAGTCTTGGGGTTCTTGGTTACGGACGAAGAAGGAATGGAGGCTTCAGGGACCGTAGACTCGGGGAATGCGACTTTAACCATGGGCTGAATACGGGGCAACTCGGGACAAGCATGGGTGGCATGACCGGTGACATCACATAAGGCACAAGGCTTTGCGGGCGGAGGAGGGGCTAGGTCAGTCGTGGTGGTCTTGTCTTTGGGTGCCCCCTTGCGGGCTTTGCTTTTCTTTCCGAGAGCCGTCACGACAGGAGAAGGGTCCTGTGGAGGTGCAGGGGGCACAGTGGCAACGGAGGAAGCGAGGGAGACCGGTTGAACCGATGTCAAAGCCATATAGGGTTTGGGGTGACCAGGAGGGGTGGCGGCTGGGGGATCAAGGTACCAGACCGGTATGCCCAAGGTCAGGTTAGGGAGAGAGAGGGTGGCCATGACAAGGATAGAATATACTCCGGGAGGGGGAGCCAGGAAAGGTATCTGCCCAGCAGGGAAATGACTAGGAGGGATGGCTCCGAGATGGTTAAGGCCTGGGGGAACCGATCCAGGAGGATAAAGGGGTTCAGGGATACCAACTATAGGGGGGGGGGGCAGAAGGAGGAGGTCCGGCTGGCTGAGATGAAGGGCTAGGAGCAAGTTGCGGAGGGCGAGGGGGAGGTTGCTGACTAGCCGAGGCAGGCCGCTTACGGGCAGCCTGAGACGATTGCATCATGCAAACATTCGATAAGCTGGGATCAATGATGGGAGGAGGAGGGAGATTAGGAAAAGTTCCAAGCAGGGAGGAATCTTTGTAAATGCCGGGGGAGACACTGGTCAAGGAATCGACGGTTTGCTTGTTGGCTACAGAAGAGATGGTCATCTCAGGTGAGGTCTGAGATTTTGGCTCATGATATGTCAGCTGGTCAATGGTGACTATCTTTCCATTATGGGGGAAAGACATCTTGCGGAAAACCGCGGATGGGACAACAGACATAGCATAGGTGTAGCTTCACCCCAATAGAATGTTGTAGTCTAGCGGGGCGTCTATGACTTCGACGTCAACGCAAACAGTCTTACCGGCGAGGGTGATAGGACAATTACGGAAAAGGCCAATGGGCTGGGAGGCATGGCCGTCCCACGCTCGAAGGGTGATCGTGGAAGGGGCCAGCTCAGGGGATCCGAGTTGCTTCCAAACCGAAGCGGACATCACATAGGTGGATGCCCCCTCATCAATTATACACCGTGAAACGTTGGCGTTCCGGATTTTGACTGGGATTTGGAAGGCGACGGAAGCAGGAAGAGGGGGATGGTCCGATTGAGTGGCATCGAAAACAATCATTTGGTCATCAGCAGGATCTACAGCGCCCACGGCAGATAGTAGAGCCTTCTTTTGGGAAGGGCACGACTGGAGGAGTTCCAGTGTGGAAATGGCAGCAGGAGATTGTGCCAAATCATCTACTATACTATACGAATGAGCAGCTCGACCAGAAGCAGCGTTTCGACGTAGGGGTCCCTTAGGAATATTGGTATGAACCTCAACTTTGGGTTGAGGGATATGTAAGGGGCCACTGGATGTCGAAAGAGGCTCTGTAGAACCTGAAGAAGGAGGCTCGGGGGCAGACTGAGCAGGAGGCTTGGGGTACTGGCGAGACCGAGTTTGAAGGTGAAGGTCGACGGTGGGGGATGGATCGGAATTCATCATGAGGATCTGGTAGTCGGAGGAACTAGAAATGGAAGGGGGAGTGGAGACCCGCCCATCAGGTGGTTGGGTAGCCACGAATCCTTGCTGAGGGAAAGGATCAGTAAACACAGCTGGTTGAGTAGTGGCCACATTAGGGGGAGCATGAGGGGAGGCATGTTGTCCGCGCAATGTGGCTTGAGACTCCCACATCTACCGCATTTGTGGTAAAAGGGGACAATCGTGGGTGTAATGACCGTAAACACCGCAACACGAACAAGGCTTGTTGGTATGAAGAGGCCTGTCCGGCTTGGGCTGAGTGCCCTGTTGCTGGTTAGCAGTGTTAGGGTCAAAACCTTGAGGATTGGGTCCACGAGTACCAGGGGCAGATTGGTTTGGATTGCCTCTCCGCCTTCTTTGGGAAGAAGGGGGATTAGTCGCACCCTGCTGTGCAAATACTTGCCCTGGAGGGGGCTGTAGGTGTTGTTGCTGGGGTTGAGGAGGCAAAGGAGGTGGAAGCGCATATGCTGGAGGAGATGGCATACCAGGCTGTGGATAAGGATAATGGTTAGGTTGGGCAACATTGAGGTAAGCAGGAGGTTGGTCAAAAGGAGGAGGCATGCCGTATCCTGGATACATGCTACTGGGAGGGGGAAGAGTGCTAGGGGTGCTAGCCCCTCCGGGAGGGAGACCGTAGCCCATAGGAGGTTGAGCATACGGATGGGAAAGGGCTCCAACGATACCATCGGTGGAATGAGATGCCCCCGGGGCGTTCGCGCCACCAGGCCTGGGGAGGTCAGGAAGGACGGTATAAACATAACCAGACTGGGCGTAGATCAGGTCATATTTCAAGGCTATTTGGAGGGCGGCTTCTTCGGTTTGAGGGAAATGGGAGGCGACATCTTTGCCAATGGGAGCTAAGAGGGAGCGAAGGAACCAGTCCATATAGATCCGATCTTCGAAGGGGGGAGCTCGACATAAGCTGCGTCTCCGTCGCCATTCCTGAACATGGGTAGAAAGGCGGGTCGAAGATGTTTGCTTAAAGGAGGTCAAGAGCTCCGTACCGGTATCGTATCGGAGAGGGAGCTGGAAGTAAGATAAGAAGGCTTGGGCAATGGTCGCAAAGGTGGTATGGGAAGAGGTGGCTTGGTCTACATACCATTTAGAAGCTTCGTCGCTAAGCGTTCGTTTGAACAAACGAAGACGGATGGAGTCATCGGTAATGGAATTAGAGGAACACCACATGTGGAAAGATCGGACATGATTGGTTGGATCTTCTCCAGCAAGGCCTTCGAACTTAGGGATGTCGGAGGGGAGCTTGGTTGGCATAGCAGGCCAACCAACATCGTGGCGGATAGGGTCATTGATCAACTGATTGAAATCGGGGAGGCTAAGGCCTGCAATGTACGGCAGCAAGGGTATGGCCGAGGTAGTTCCTGTGGCGGTTCCGCTAGTAGTGGTTCCGGCATTAGGGCCTGGAGCACCGCTAACGTTAGGCCCTGGACCAGACATAGTGAAGGTGACAGGGGGAGAACCAGGAGGAGAAGGAGAACCCAATGAATTAGAAGAGGAGTCGGAGTGCGGACTCGGAGGAGGACTGGCTCGACGACGGCGGGATGGAGCAGGTCGATCGACCGGAAACTGAGGGTGAAGGCCAAGAAGTCTCTAGGAAAGGCGCCTTGGGGGCGCAATGATGACGAGAAGAAGGAAACCGACAAGGGCAGAAAGGGACAGAATCAAGTGAGGTCAAGGGCAGAAAATGTGCAGTGACAATTGATTTTAGAGTCTTTGCCAGGCGGTGTTAACCAGGCGCTTCTTCACTTAGGGTCAGTGTGTGGCGTGCATTAATTTTAATTTTTAAACCCTTTCCGTTTTGAGAGCAAGAAAAAAGTGTGCTGCGTAACTGAAAATAAATCTGCAGAGAACAGTATATAATGCTGAAATAACAGAAAATTAACAGCTACTTGTGCATCTATCTAACCCAAGAAGGCGGGTCTCTCAAAACTAATCTAAAAAAGGGGAAAAATCTAGGCAAAACACACGAAAAAGAGGCCAATAGATCTAAGGTCAAAAGGGACAGGGATCTAAAGGATAAAGCTGCTGAAAAGAGGTGCAGATCACAGCCAAGAGACAGAGGCAAGGTGGCTGGAAAAAATGGAGGAAATCAGCAAAAATTGGAAAGGACAGGGAGAGGTCGTAAAGGGAGGTCCAAACAAAATGACAAGAGGTGATTTGAAAGGAAGAAACGTCGATTTAAAGGGGTCTGAAAAGGAGGTATCAAAACTGGAAAAGGGGAGGCTAAAACTCTGAGAAAACAGACGCCTGAAGTAGCTAAAACTCTTCCACCAAAAGTGGAGGGTACTGAAGCCCTAGGGGGCTAGGTTCCCACTTAGATGAGAAAAATAGATCAGGAATAGGTCGAAACAGGCTGAGACAGAGGATGGAAAACCCTGACAGAAGCTTCAGAAAAATTGCAGAAAAACAGCTGAAAAAATGGAAGGTCGCAGGTTCTGACCTGTTTTCAGTGCAGGTCGTAGAAAATGGGCAGAAAAGTGTGAGCTGGAGGTCCAGGTCATAGTTTTTGGGCTGAAAAGTGTGATCCCCCGCTCCGGTTGTCTCGGTGGCAGATTTTCGGAAAATTTTTCGTCTCAGTTGCGGCTGATGTCGGTTACCTGCGCAGTAGGGCCAGAAACACGCAGAAGTTAAAAATTTTAATGTTTTAGGGTTTTATGTGAGAAAAAAAACCTAAAAATAGGAAAAATAAACAGCTGAAAAGAAACCCTAGGGTCTGAAGTAGCTGGATATGCAGGAATATGAAAAACGACAGCGGTCGTAATTTAAAACTCGTGTGGAGTCGCCATTTGTTAGTATGAATCCTTTGTCGAAGTGTACGAAAAAGGACCACTTTAGCTACGCATAACTAATAGCCCTAACAACAAAAGTGGCTACCAATATCTTCAGATCTGCAGTTAGTTGAACAAGAAAAGAGCTGCAAAAAACCAGATCTATGCATGGAAAGACATTAAGCAGTAAAAACAAGGGTTTGCTCCATATACCAATAAACAAGACAAGAACAATTTTTGAAAGAATTTTTGTATTAATTGGGCACCTGGGAGGAAAACAAGAAGGCGTATCCAATTCTCCTCAGTGGGATGGGTTCTTGGAAGTCCTCAGCACTTCAGATCTAAGATTTCTCTCTCTTGTTGGTGTAGAAAACCCAATTCAAAGAATAGAGCTCAATGGGAGCTCACACAGCAAATGATGGAAAAATGTGACCAAGTGTATAGATCCAGAGTGATCTAATAGGCAACAAAAGGTGAAGAATGGTAGGAAAAACCCTCCTATTTATAACAAAATATTGGGTCATTCTAGATCTTGGTGCATGGGTTAACCAGATCTAGATCCACTTTTTATGGAATATTTATTATATTTGTTGGAGGGAAAAGGTATTTGACTTGGGTCAAATCCCTTAATTTGTCAAAAATAAATAAATAAATGATTTATTTATCTTTTTAAGGAAACGGTTAGAAGATAATCAAATAAATAATGATTTATTTAATTATTTAAGGAAGTGGTTGAAAGATAATTAAATAAATAATGATTTATTTAATTATTTGTGGGTGATTTGGTCATATTTAACAAGGAATATTATCTAACTAAGATTTAAATAATTATTCCTAGAAAATAATAAGATAAATAAAGGTTTATCTAATTAATTTCTTTGTTTTTGGGTTAAACATGACTGGGAATAATAATTAAAGTATGGTTTAATTAATTATTCCATGAGGAAAATCAAACAAATATAGGTTTGTTTAATATTTCCTTTTGGGGTTTTCTGTTTAGACCATAAACAACCTAATAAATGTGGTTTATTAAGTTATTTTACATAGTGAAAGCAATTTTACTTAGGGTAAAATTGGTCTTACATGGTGTACTTGGGTCCATCTAATGATAATAGGTTAGATGACCCAAAAAATGGTGTAACAAGGAACATGGAGAAGTTCCATCCGTAGTCTGAAATTCTCTCCCATCCTCCCTCCATACAATCCCATGAATAGTACAAGTATATCATCCATGTATGGAAACAAAATTACATAAAAACAAATAGAAATTTGAGCATGAGGAGGTGGGTCATAATCCCACACATGGTACCAGCACAGAGCATCTCCTGCCTGCATCAGATCAAGGTTTGGTAAGTGGTTTCCCCACCACTTACTTGCTGCACAAGTTAGCTTACCATGGCTGAATATGTAAGATATTTTTGGTGCCTTTGGGAAGCACCCATCATGAAAAAGAATCTCCCTTTGCACAACAAGGGAGTGGCCAAGTTAAGAAATTTTATTGGCCAAACAAATGCTATGAGATCTACATGATATATCACTCCCTTTAGGAGTCATGGCCTACAAAAACATGGTAAAAGAATGCGATAAATCAGAAAATGAAACTTGCTTTACATGATCAGATTCCTTACCATCAAAGTTCCTCATACACATGGAGTTGTGCATGGACATTTCTCCTCTTTCAAAAGAAGGAAGAGGTGGCTGAAATGACTCTTGCATAGAGTCCCTTGGCTGCCCCAACTCCACATAGCTCATGCACTCTTGAAAGTGCTGATGTAGCTCCCCCTTCAAGCCTTCCCAATCAAAGCACCTCATGATTAGGGTGTAGATCTTCATTGACTGCATATGGCTGAAAAGGAACTCTTTGTGTGCCCCTTGTAGTATCTTCTGCTTGAGCTTGGAAGCTATAGACAAGAAGACCCTACCATGATGATAGATGAATCCTCCTCGGACTAAGTAGCCCTCTTCTTGTTGCATGTCATCTAGTATCATACATCTGTGGAGATATTTGGAATACTCTACAAGTAGTTGAGATTTCCGATACAAATCTACACTGCTTAATAATGACAACGCTGATGATACATCCACAGCAATGTCTGCCATGTTTCTGATCTCCTCTTTAACATCTTCCATGCCAAAGGTGTGTGTTGGAAGGCTGATCCTTCCATTCTTCTCCTCCCACAGCATAGATCCGAAAATGAGAGTGGGTGGTAGTGATAAGGGAAGAAGATTCCCCTTCTTCTTGAGCTATCCCAAGCCTCCCAGCATTGTAGCTTTGTCTTCCATTCCTCCAATCCCTCCTGGAAGTTTGGAGCAGCACTTTGTGAGGTCTTCCCCACAAGATCTGAATCTAGTGGCCTCCTAGGTGGTTTTCCAATAGATAATAATGTCCCATGCAGAAATCTCATGAACATAAGGGAAGGGACTATGAGGTCCTTGCTTCCACTGCGCAAATCCATCTCTGTTTTCTGTGTGGAAGTGTCAGGTGAGGGGTAAGTATGCATGCCTTGGATCATTTGAGGTTCACCACTCTTCATGTCCACCCATTCCATTTGCAAAGCCTTCCAATCAGTGGTCACTTTCCCCAATGTAATCAACCATTGAACACCCAAAATGATATTGGTGTCCGGTATGTCAACTACAAAAAAGTGATCCACCAAAGTGTAGGATCCCATAGTGACTGAAAGTGATGGGACATAATGCATGCATTGCATTGTTCTATATCCTAGGACCAAAACAAAGAAACCCTCAAAAGTATCAATGGGTATTTCCCTCCTCTGCACAAGATGAGCATCAATAAAGTTGTGGGTTTCCCCACTGTCAATCAATACAAAAACCCTTTGATTCAAGATTGAACCTTGAACTCTTAAGCTCAAGTAATTAAGTACTCCTCTCAAAGATGCAAGAGTTCCTCCTATTGGAGCAAATGCTCCACTTCCATCTCCAGATGGTGTTGGATCTCCTTTAACATTGTCAATGGTGTAACCTCTCCTCGGTTCATCATCTTCTTCTTCCTCCTCAAAATCTGGGAAGACTTCTATGTAGTGTGCTTTTCCAGTAGCACATCTATGTCCAGGTGCCCATGATTCTTGGCAAGTGAAACATAGCCTCTTCTTCCTTAGCTCCCTCCGGACTTCAATATCAAGAGGCTTCTTGAATGAGCTCTCCTTGGAAGGAGAATCTTTCTCTTCCTTCCCTTTAGAAAGGTAAGGGGGCTTGTTCTAAAAAGTTGCCTTTGCTTTTAGCAAGGCATATTGAAGGTCTCTAGCCCTCTCAATGGCATCATGAAATGTAATGGGCTTGGTAGATTTAACCAACCCATGTAGAGGTTCATCCAAGCCATCGATGAACATGTACACCCTCCTTGCTATAGACAGATCAGGAACCATAACAGATAATCTCAGAAACTCAGAGATATAAGATTCTACATTACTTGATTGCTTCAAATTTGCAAGGCTTATGAAAGGTGCTTCTGGATCCTTTCTGTCAAACCTCTCCACCAATCTTCTAGTAAATTCAAAACAGAGAGTCACATTGGCATGGCCCAATGTAGACAACCCATGGAACCACCAATTGTGTGCTTCACCCTCAAAGTGCAGCGCTGCAATCTTGATAGCTTCCATCTTAGGGACTTTGTTCAACTAAAAGTAGATATCCATATTTTCTACACATGCTTTGGCAGAACTGGTGGATGACCCATCGAACTTGGGTAAAAAGAATCTGCCCATAGAGTGATGTTGATCATCATTATGAATGAATCCACCATCTCTATATTGATGCCTTCGTCTTCTTTTGTCCTTGAGGTGACAAAACTCTTGAACACTCAAGTGGTCCTTGAATCTCTGATTCTGAGACTCATATTCTTCAAAGTAGTCTTCAAGGTATGCTTGCTCATGATGCCCTTCATTCTCCACAGCCAAGAAAGTAGGCATAGTAGAACATTGTGGAGCTTGTGGCTGGTTCACTGGTTGATCATTCTAGTGGTGAGACATGTTAGAGCTTTCTCCAGCATGAGATCTCCTAGGATATTCCTTGATCTTATCCATTCTCATCTCTTTGATATCTCTATCAAGATCTTCCATGGCTACTGAAAGAGTTCTTGCAAAATCTTCTCCTTCTTTATCACTTCCAGTTTCAGGGGCTTTACCCTTGTCTTAATCATCATTGGTGTAATCAAATTTAGTATGTCCTCTATTCAGATACCTCTTTTCTCTGTCAGTAAGAGGCTCATCTTCTCCTGAATTCACCTTGTTTTTGGCTCTTCAATGAAAACACAGGCCGTGCCAAGAAAGAAGCTCTGATATCACTGTAATATCCCCAAATAGGAATACTCAACAAAGCCTACTAAAATAATGCACTCCTTAGAGATCTGTGCACTGAAATGAGTTTGCAGCTCCTGGATCCCTTATATCAGTGGATATAGTGTCTAGATCCAAAAGGAGAGAAAAATAAAATAAAATTAGGTGAGGTAAACAGACCTCCCACCACCTAATCTAGCTGGAAAACACCCAAAGAGAGGGGCTGCAGCTATATGCAACAAACTGCTTCAGAAATAACGTGGTTCAAATTTTTGAGAGAAAGATACCAATATGGAGGTTCATTCTTCAGCTATACATCAACCAAATAGATTTACAATACAGCTTATACAGTTTATAACATAAAGGAAAAGAATATACAAGAAGAATCCCTCAAAAATGAGGTGCTACAACCATAAGAAATAGAGGAATAAGCTTGACAGCGTTATTTTCATTGGCTGAAGCAACAATTGACTACATCTCAGATCTAGAGCGGATTTGTATAAAAAATGATAGATCTATTTTAGATCTGTATACAAGAAAGGCTCCTTTATACATTCCCCTTGGGGATTTCAGCAAAACATGAATAACAGTGAGTAGATCTGAGATCTAAGTTAAAGATCTGTAGTAATATTCAAAAAATTATGAAGCATATGATGTACAGCAAATCAGATCTGAAATAACATGGATTGTATGGCCAATCCACAGATCACCACAATGAAAGGAAGAATCCAATCACTAGAGATCTCTCCTCCAAGATGATGCCAAAACTCCCTACAACTCTGCTCTTGCAAATAACGCAGTCCTAGAAGAGGGACTGCACTATAGGCTCTGAATGTGTTTTAGCCTAATGCCAAGTTATGGATGTGAAGCTCCAAGGGTCTAGAACACTCTTGTCAAAGGGATAGAAGAGTCTCCCAGTGAAAAAGGGTGCTAGAGATGCATAGATCTAAAGACATCTATCCTCCACTTGCTGCAGCTCAAAAGGACAACCCAATCCTAAGCAGGATCAGCGCTGTAAGTGCAAGATGAAGCTTGGCCAATTTCCTGATAGTAGACAAGACAAACAAGGCTCCTCCAAGAGCTGCTCTATGAAGGAGGTGGGATTCCTGCTCAGGAACACCCAATGCTAAGCAGCATTATTCTCAGCTAAACAGCAGAGAATGATATATGTCTAAACAAACGATATATTCAGAAATATACATAATCAACAACCCTCTCATGTTTCTCTCCTCTTCCTTTTATAATATAAAAGCCTTGTCAAACCCTAAAGCACCTCAATGAGTTAGCTGCTTTCACATGTGGAGCCTCCATCTAAACCTGCGCTATCCATACATGAGGTACATTGCATCTAGACTGCGCTGTAGATTTGGTCAAGGTTGACCCAGTCTCATAGCTCAAAACCATTCACACCTGCTAGTGTTTTGTTTACATGGCCCAAATGTATCCTTGTTCACATGGGCATTGATTTATTCATTGTTTTCAGGAGTTTTACATGTCCTCCTTTATTCATTTATTCATGTAACAGAAAATGAAGAAAAAATGTATATTCCTCTTAGCTTAGGCTAAGTAGGAACATTACGGTCCTCCCCTCCAAAATGTTGCTTATCCTCAAGCAACTGATAGGGTGAGTGCTGCAACACTTCTCCTTCGCCATTGGTGACACCATCAAAGGTCAAGCTCTCCTCACGAGCTAAGTGTTCACCAATCCAACCCATCAAGAATTGTTCCTCCAAATTCATCATAATATGTACATAATCCATCCCACAAGGAGTGAAAAACTCAACAGAAATAAACATGGCTGGAGGAATGCTCTCTCTGAAACATGTAGCATGAGGTACATGGAGAAGTTCCATCCCATGTGGTACATGTATTCTCCCCATCCTCCCTCCATACATTCCCATGAATAATACAAGTATGTCATCTATGTATGGAAACAAAATTACAAATAGACAAACAGAAATTTGGGCATGAGGAGGTGGGTCATAACCCCACTTATGGTACGAGCGCAGTGCATCTCTTGCCTGAATTAGATCAAGGTTTGGTAAGTGGTTTCCCCACCACTTACTTGCTGCACAAGTTATCTTACCATGGCTGAATATGTAAGATATGTTTGGTGCCTTTGGGAAGCACCCATCATGAAAAAGAATCTCCCTTTGCACAACAAGGGAGTGGCCAAGTTCAGAAATTTTAGTGGCCCAACAAATGCCATGAGATCTGCATGATATATCACTCCCTTTAGGAGTCATGGCCTGAAAAAACATGGTAAAATAATGTGATAAATCAGAAAATGAAACTTGCTTTACATGATCGGATTCTTTACCATTAAAGTTCCTCATACACATGGAGTTGTGCATGGACATTTCTCCTCTTTCAAAAGAAGGAAGAGGTGGCTGAAATGACTCTTGCATAGATTCCCTTGGTTTCCCCAAATACACATAGCTCATGCACTCTTGAAAGTGCTGATGTAGTTCCCCCTTCAAGCCTTCCCAGTCAAATCTCCTCATGATTAGGGTGTAGACCTTCATTGACTGCATATGGATGAAAAAGAACTCTTTGTGTGCCCCTTGTAGTATATTCTGCTTGAGCTTGGAAGCTATAGACAAGAAGACCCTATCGTGATGATAGATGACAACTCCTTGGACTAAGTAGCCCTCTTCTTGCTGCATGTCATCCAATATCATACATGTGTGGAGATATTTGGAATACTCTACAAGCAGTTGAGATTTCCAATACAGATATACACTGCTCAATAATTACAGCGCTAATGATACATCCACAGGAATGTTTTTCATGTTGCTGATCTCCTCTTTGACATCTCCCATGCCAAAGGTGTGTGTTGGAAGCCTGATCCTTCCATTATTCTCCTCCCACAGCGCAGATCCAAAAATCAGAGTGGGTGGTAGTCATAAGGGAAGAAGATTCCCCTTCTTCTTGAGCTGTCTCAAGCCTCCCAGCACTATAGCTTTGTCTTCCATCGCTCCAATCCCTCCGGGATCTAAGTTTGGAGTAGAACTTTGTGAGGTCTTCCCCACAAAATCTGAATCTAGTGGCCTCCCAAGTGGTTTGCTACTAGATAATAATGTCCCAAGAATAAATCTCATGAAAATAAGAGAAGGGACTGTGAGGTCCTTGCTTCCACTACACAAATCCATCTCTTTTTTCTGTGTGGAAGTGTTAGGTGAGGCGTAAGTATGCATGCCTTGGATAATTTGAGGTTCACCACTCTTCATGTCCACCCATTCCATTTGCAAAGCCTTCCAATCAGTGGTAACTTTCCCCAATGTAATCAACCATTGAACACCCAAAATGATATTGGTGTTCGGTATGTCAACTACAAAAAAGTGATCCACCAAAGTGTAGGATCCCATAGTGATTGAAAGTGATGGGACATAATGCATGCATTGTATTTTTCTATCTCCTGGGACCAAAACAGAGAATCCCTCAAAATTATTAGTGGGTATTGCCCTCCTCTACACAAGATGAGCATCAATAAAGTTGTGGGTTGCCCCACTGTCAATCAATACAGAAACCCTCTGATTCATTATTGAACCTTGAACTCTTAAGGTCAAGTACTTAGGTACTCCTATCAAAGATGAAAGAGTTCCTCCTATTGGAGCAAATTCTCCACTTCCATCTCCAGATGGTGTTGGCCCTCCTTCAACATTCTCAGTGCTGTCAACTCTCCTCGGTTGATCATTTTCTTCTTCCTCCTCAAAATATGAGAAGACTTTTATGTAGTGTGCTTTTCCAGTAGCACATCTATGTCCAGGTGCCCATGATTCTTGGCAATTCAAACATAGCCTCTTCTTGCTTAGCTCCCTCTGGACTTTAATATCAAGAGGCTTCTTGAATGAGCTCTCCTTGGAAGGAGCAACTTTCTCTTCCTTCCCTTTAGAAAGGTAAGGGGGCTTGTTCTAAAAATTTTCCTTTGCTTTTGGCAAGGCATATTGAAGGTCTCTAGCCCTCTCAATGGAATCATGCAATGTAATGGGCTTGGTATACTTAACCAACCCATGCAGAGGTTCATCCAAGCCATCGATGAACATGTACACCCTCCTTGCTGTAGACAGATTAGGAACCATAACAGATAATCTCAGAAACTCACAGATATAAGATTCTGCATTACCTAATTGCTTCAAATTTGCAAGGCTCATGAAAGGTGCTTCTGTATCCTTTCTGTCAATCCTCTCCACCAATATTCTAGTAAATTCAGAACAGGGAGTCACATTCGCATGGCCCAATGTAGACAACCCATGGAACCGCCAATTGTGTGCTTCACCCTCAAAGTGCAGCGCTGCAAACTTGATAGCTTCCATCTCAGGGACTTTTTTCAACTAAAAGTAGATATCCAGCTTTTTTACCCATGCTTTGGTAGAACTGGTGGATGACCCATCAAACTTGGGTAAAAAGAATCTGCCCATAGAGTGATGTCGATCATGATTATGAATGAATCCACCATCTCTATACTAATGCCTTGGTCTTCTTTTGTCCTTGAGGTGACAAAACTCTTGAAAACTCAAGTGGTCCTTGAATCTCTGATGCTGAGACTCATATTCTTCAAAGTAGTCTTCAAGGGATGCTTTCTCATGAGGCCCTTCATTCTCCACATCCAAGAAAGTAGGCATAGTAGAGCATTGTGGAGCTTATGGTTGGTTCACTAGTTGATCATTCCAGTGGAGAGACATGCCAGAGCTTTCTCCAAGATGAAATCTCCTAGGAGATTCCTTGATCCTGTCCATTCTCATTTCTTTGATCTCTCTAGCAAGATCTTGCTTGGCTACCAAAAGAGTTCTTGCAAACTCTTCTCCTTCTTTATCACTTCCAGTTTCAGGGGCCTTACCCATGTCTTGATCATCATTGGTGTAATCAAATTTCCTTTGTCCTCTATTCAGATACCTCTTTTTTCTGTCAGTAAGAGGTTCATATTCTCCTAAATTCATCCTGGCTTTGGCTCTTCAATGAAATCATAGGATGTGCCAAGAAATATGCTTTGATACCACTGTAATATCCATAAATGGGAATACTCGGCAATTCCTAATGGAATAAAGCACTCTTCAGAAATATGTGCACTGAAATTAGTTTTCAACTCCTCGATCCCTTAGATCAATGGATCTAGTGTCTAGGTCCAAAATCAAAGAAAAAAAAAATCAAACTAGGTGACATGGCGAGACCTCCCACCCACCTAGTACGGAAATTTGGAAAACACCCAAAGAGTGGGGTTGCAGGTTATATGCAACTATCGCCGAAAATAGCAGTTCATCTGTTGGCTTCGAACCAATATCTAGGTTCATTATTCGGTATACATCAGCAAATGATATTTACGATGCAGCTTATATAGTGTATCTGAAAGGAAAAGAATATACAGAAGAATCCCTCGAAATGAGGTGCTACAACCATAAGAAATAGAGAATAAGCTTGTGATTTATTTTCATTGGTTGAAGAAATAGTTTACTACATCTTAGATTGAGAGTGGATGTTTGTATACATGATTATAGATCTAGCAGAGATCTGTATACAAGAAAGGCTCCTTTATACACTCCCCTTGGGGATGTGAACAAAACATGAATAATAGTGAGTAGATCTGAGATCTAAGTTACAAATCTGCAGTAATATTCAGAAAATTCTAAAGCATATGATGTACAACAGATCAGAGATGAACTAACATGGATTGGATGGCCAATCCACAGATCACCACTGTGAAAGGAAGAATCCAATCACTAGAGATATCTCCTCCAAGATGATGCCAAAATCCCTGCAACTCTGCTCTTGCAAATAACGCAGTCCTAGAAGAGGGACTACATTGTAGGATTTGAGTATGCTTTGGCCTGATGCCAAGATATGGATCTAAAGCTCCAAGGGTCTAGAACACTCTTGTCAAAGGGATAGAAGAGTCTCCCAGTGAAAAAGGGTGCTAGAGATGCATAGGTCTGAAGAGATCTATCCTCCACTTGTTGCAGCTCACAAGGAGAACCCAATCCTAGGCAGGATCAGTGTTGTAAGTGCAATATCAAGCTTAGCCAATTGCTAGATAGTGTACAAGACAAACAAGGCTCCTCCAAGACCTGATCTAGGAAGGAGGTGGGATTCCCGCTCAGGAACACCCAATGCTAAGCAGCATTATTCTCAGCTAAACAGCAGAGAATGATATATGTCTAAACAAACAATATATTCAAAAATATACATAATCAACAACCCTCTCATGCTGCTCTCCTCTTCCTTTTATAAGATAAAAGCCTTGTAAAACCCTAAACCACCTTAATGAGTTAGCTCCTTTCACATGTGGAGCCTCCATATAAAACTGCATTGTCCATCCATGAGGTACATTGCATCTAGACTGCGCTATAGATTTGGTCAAGGTTGACATATTCTCATAGCTCAAACCCATTCACACCTGCAAGTGTTTTGTTTACATGGCCTATATTTATCCTTGTTCATATGGGCATTGATTTATTCATTTTTTTCAAGAGTTTTACATGTAATCCTTTATTCATTTATTCATGTAACAAAAAATGAAGCAAAAATGTATATTCCTCTTAGCTTAGGCTAAGTGGGAACATTACAGTCCTCCCCTCCAAAATGTTGCTTGTCCTCAAGCAACTGATAGGGTGAGTGCTACAACAATTCTCCTTATCCATTGGTGAAACCATCAAAGGTCAAGCTCTCTTCACAAGCTAAGTGTTCACCAATCCAACACATCAGGAATTGTTCCTCCAAATTCATCATAAGATGTACATAATCCATCCCACAAGGAGTGAAAAACTCAACAGAAATAAACATGGCTAGAGCAATGCTCTCTCTAAAACATGTAGCATGAGGTACATGGAGAAGTTCCATCCCATGTGGTACATATATGCTCCCCATCCTCCCTCCATACATTCCCATGAATAGTACAAGTATGTCATCTATGTACGGAAAAAAAATTACAAATAGACAAACAGAAATTTGAGCATGAGTAGGTGGGTCATAACCCCACTTATGGTACCAGCGAAGGGCATCTCCTACATGCATCAGATCAAGGTTTGGTAAGCGGTTTCCCCACCACTTACTTGCTGCACAAGTTATCTTACCATGGCCGAAGATGTAAGATATGTTTGGTGCCTTTGGAAAGCACCCATCATGAAAAAGAATCTCCCTTTGCACAACAAGGGAGTGGCCAAGTTCAGAAATTTTTGTGGCCCAACAAATGCCATGAGATATGCATGATATATCACTCCCTTTAAGATTCATGGCCTGCAAAAAAATGGTAAAATAATGTGACAAATCAGAAAATGAAACTTTCTTTACATGATCAGATTCTTTACCGTCAAAGTTCCTCATACACATGGAGTTGTGCATGGACATTTCTCCTCTTTCAAAAGAAGGAAGAGGTGGCTAAAATGACTCTTGCATAGAGTCCCTTGGTTGCCCCAACTCCACATAGCTCATGCACTCTTGAAAGTGTTGATGTAGTTCCCCCTTCAAGCCTTCCCAATCAAAGCTCCTCATGATTAGGGTGTAGATCTTCATTGACTGCATAGGGCTGAAAAAGAACTCTTTGTGTGACCCTTGTAGTATCTTCTACTTGACCTTGAAAGCTCTAAACAAGAAGACCCTACCATGATGATAGATGATTCCTCCTTGGACTATGTATCCCTCTTATTGCTACATGTCATCCAGTATCATACATGTGTGGAGATCTTTGGAATACTCAACAAGCAGTTGAGATTTCCTATACAGATCTACACTGCTCAATAATGACAACACTGATGATACTTCCACAGGAATGTCTATCATGTTGCTGATCTCCTCTTTGACATATCCCATGCCAAAGGTGTGTGTTGGAAGGCTGATCCCTCCATTCTTCTCCTCCCACAGCGCAGATCCAAAAATGAGAGTGGGTGGTAGTGGTAAGGGAAGAAGATTCCCCTTCTTCTTGAGTTGTCCCAAGCCTCCCAACACTGTAGCTTTGTATTCCATTACTCCAATCCCTCCTAGATCTATGTTTGGAGTAGCACTTTGTGAGGTATTCCCCACAAGATCTGAATCTGGTGGCCTTCCAGGTGGTTTGCCACTAGATAAGAATGTTCCATGCATAAATATCATGAACATAAGAGAAGGGAATATGAGGTCCTGGACTCCACTGCGCAAATCCATCTCTTTTTTCTGTGTGGAAGTGCTAGGTGAGGGGTAAGTATGCATGCTTTGGATCATTTGAGGTTCACTGCTCTTCATGTCCACCCATTCCATTTGCAAAGCCTTCCAATCAGTGGTAACTTTCGCCAATGTAATCAACCATTGAACACACAAAATGATATAGGTGTCTGGTTTGTCAACTACAAAAAAGTGATCCACCAAAGTGTAGGATCCCATAGTGACTGAAAGTGATGGGACATAATGCATGTATTGCATTATTCTATCTCCTGGGACCAAAACAGAAAATCCCTCAAAAGTATCAGTGGGTATTGCCCTCCTCTGCACAAGATGAGCATGAATAAAGTTGTGGGTTGCCCCACTGTCAATCAATACAGAAATCCTCTGATTCATGATTGAACCTTGAACTCTTAAGGTCAAGTACTTAGGTACTCCTCTACGAGATGCAAGAGTTCCTCCCATTGGAGAAAATTCTCCACTTCCATCTCCAGATGGTGTTGGATCTCCTTCAACATTGTCAGCGCTGTGACCTCTCCTCGGTTCATCATCTTCTTCTTCCTCCTCAAAATCTGAGAAGACTTCTATGTAGTGTGCTTTTCCAGCAACACATCTATGTCCAGGTGCCCATGATTCTTGGAAAGTGAAACATAACCTATTCTTCCTTAGCTCCCTCCGGACTTCAATATCAAGAGGCTTCTTGAATGATCTCTCCTTGGAAGGAGCAGCTTTCTTTTCCTTCCCTTTAGAAAGGTAAGGGGGCTTGTTCTGAAAAGTTACCTTTTCTTTTGGCAAGGCATCTTGAAGGTCTCTAGCCCTCTCAATGGGATCATGCAATGTAATGGGCTTGGTAGATTTAACCAACCCATGCATAGGTTCATCCAAGCCATCGATGAACATGTACACCCTCCTTGCTGTAGACAGATCAGGAACCAAAACAGATAATCTCATAAACTTAGAGATATAAGATTCTGCATTACCTAGTTTCTTCAACTTTGCAATGCTCATGAAAGGTGCTTCTGGATCCTTTCTGTCAAACCTCTCCACCAATATTCTAGTAAATTCAAAAGAGGCAGTCACATTGGCATGGCCCAATGTAGACAACCCATGGAACCACCAATTGTGTGCTTCACCCTCAAAGTGCGGTGCTGCAATCTTGATAGCTTCCATCTCAGGGACTTTGTTCAACTGAAAGTAGATATCCATCTTTTCTACCCATGCTTTGGTAGAACTAGTGGATGACCCATCAAACTTGGGTAAAAAGAATCTACCCATAGAGTGATGTCGATCATGATTCTGAATGAATCCACCATCTCTATATTGATGCCTTGGTCTTCTTTTGTCCTTGAGGTGACAAAACTCTTGAAACTCAAGTGGTCCTTGAATCTCTTATTCTGAGACTCATATTCTTGAAATTATTCTTCAAGGGATGCTTGCTCATGAGGCCCTTCATTCTCCATAGCCAAGAAAGTAGGCATAGTAGAACGTTGTGGAGCTTGTGGTTGGTTCACTGGTTGATCATTCTAGTGGTGAGACATGCCAGAGCTTTCTCCAGGATGAAATCTCCTAGGAGATTCCTTGATCCTGTCCATACTCATATCTTTTATCTCTCTAGCAAGATCTTGCATGGCTACCAAAAGAGTTATTGCAAACTCTTCTCCTTCTTTATCACTTCTAGTTTCAGGGGCTTTGCCCTTGTCTTGATCATCATTGGTGTAATAAAATTTCTTTTGTCCTCTATTCAGATACCTCTTTTCTCTGTCAGTAAGAGGCTCATCTTCTCCTGAAGTCATCTTGGTTTTTTCTCTTCAATGAAAGCATAGGACGTGCCAAGAAATAAGCTCTGATACCACTGTATTATCCCCAAATGGGAATACTCAGCAAATCCTACTGAAATAACACACTCCTTAGATATCTGTCAACTGAAATGAGTTTTCAGCTCCTAGATCCCTTAGATCATTGGATCTAGTGTCTAGATCCAAAAGGAGAGCAAAATGAAATCAAACTAGGTGAGGTAAACAGACCTCCCACCACCTAGTCTAGCTGGAAAACACCCAAAGAGAGGGGCTGCAGCTATATGAAAAAAATTTCTTCAGAAATAATGAAATTCAACCATTTGAGAGCAAGAGACCAATATGGAGGTTCATTATTTAGCTATACATCATCAAAATAGATTTACAATGCAACTTATACAATGTATAACAGAAAGGAAAAGAATATACAAGAAGAATCCCTCAGAAATGAGGTGCTACAACCATAAGAAATAGAGGAATAAGCTTGAAAACATTATTTTCATTGGCTGAATCAATATTTGACTACATCTCAGATCTAGAGCAGATCTGTATACAAAATGATAGATTTATTTTAGATCTGTATACAAGAAAGGCTCATTTATACACTCCCCTTGGGGATTTCAGCAAAACATGAATAACAGTGAGTAGATCTGAGATCTAAGTTACAAATATGCAGTAATATTCAGAAAAAATTGAAGCATATGATGTACATTAGATCAGATCTGAAATAACATGGATTGGATGGCCAATCCACGGATCACCACAGTGAAAGGAAGAATCCAATCACTAGAGGTCTCTCCTCCAAGATAATGCCAAAACTCGCTGCAACTATGCTCTTGCAAATAACGCAGTCCTAGAAGAAGGAATACGCTGTAGGCTCTGAGTATTCTTTGGCCTGATGCCAAGATATGGATCTGAAGCTCTAAGGGCTTAGAACACTCTTGTCAAAGGGATAGAAGAGTCTCCCAGTGAAAAAGGGTGCTAGAGATGCATAGATCTGAAGAGATATATCCTCCACTTGCTGCAGCTCACAAGGACAACCCAATCCTAAGCAAGATCAGCTCTGTAACTGCAATATGAAGCTTGGCCAATTTCCAGATAGTGGACAAGACAAACAAGGCTCCTCCAAGAGCTGCTCTAGGAAGGAGGTGGGATTCCCACTCAGGAACGCCCAATGCTAAGCAGCATTATTCTCAGCTAAACAACAGAGAATAATATATGTCTAAATAGAAAATATATTTAGAAATATACATAATCAACAACCCTCTCATGGTGCTCTCCTCTTCTTTTATAAGATAAAAGCCTTGTCAAACGCTAAACCACCTCAATCAGTTAGCTCCTTTCACATGTGGAGCCTTCATCTAAAACTACGCTATCCATCCATGAGGTACATTGCATCTATATTGTGTTGTAGATTTGGCTAAGGTTGACCCAATCTCATAGCTCAAACCCATTCACACCTACAAGTGTTTTGTTTACATGGCCCAGATTTATCCTTGTTCACATGGGCATTGATTTATTCGTTGTTTTCAGGAGTTTTACATGTCCTCCTTTATTCATTTATTCATGTAACAGAAAATGA
>JAXQQM020065309.1:0-61815 GCA_034641835.2 Pinus albicaulis
TGAAAAAGGGTCGAAATGCTCCCAGAAGCATGGGAATCAAATCACAAACCCTACACCAGACACAAGCCAGTAATCAGTACAAAAAGAAAAGAGGAAGAAGATCAAACAAAGATGCTCTCTACGAGTTAGGCCAACTGTTGATCAACTCGGGAAAGATGAAAGCCCTGGAGGCTTTCTCCTTCTCTTCCTAATCTCAGTTAACTATGAAAGTCCTCTCATGGAATGCAAGAGGACTAGGAAGCCTTAGGAAACAGAGGCTCCTGAAAAAGAAAATTACTCAAGAAAGACCGGATATGGTTTTTATCCAGGAAACCAAATGCACAATTCAAAAGCAAAATGAGATTATTAAAAAACTAAGCAAGCACCTAGAGCATCTAGCGGTGGAAGGAACGGGCATGAGTGGAGGCTTAGCCATCCTGTGGAATCCTAATGTCTACCATCTAATCAATGCTGAAGCAGCAAAACACTTTCTAGCCATTCAAATGCAAGTCATTGGAGAAGAAGGATCCTTTCTGTTCGTCAATGTCTACAGCCCCCAGAGGGCGGGTGACAAACTCTTGCTACTACGGCAACTAACCAGCCTGCATCACAGACACATCAACTCTCGAGCTATCTATGGAGGGGACTTCAACATGATAACATCACTGGAGGAAAAGAAAGGAGGCATCAGAATCCTCGGCAATGAGGCCCAGGCTTTTAAGGACTTCATTCGAGATATAAGCCTAGTAGACATAAAGCCAAGCAATGGCTTGTACACATGGACCAACAGGCAAGGAGGGGAGAGGCTCATAGCCTCAAGACTGGATCGTTACCTGGTTTCCGAAAGCCTAATCCTGGAAGGGAATGCTATAGGGTCAGAAATCCTGCCTTCTGGGGGCTCAGACCACTGGCCCATTATTCTGGAATTATCAATTTCAGGCACCCCCAAGAACAGACCCTTCCGATTCGAAAGATTTTGGCTCAACCATAAAGACTTCCTCAGCAGTGTTAAAACTTGGTGGAAAACTCCTCTGCAGACAAAAGGTACAAAAATGTTCAACCTTCAAGCAAGGCTCAAACACATCAAAACACAACTGAAAACTTGGAATCGAGAGGTATTCGGGAACATATTTGCAGAAAAACGCCAGCTGGAACAGAAGATGGAAGAGATTCACAACGAATGGATTCAGGGCAAAACAACACAGGAATCCATCGACAGGGAAAAACAGCTCATGCAAGAATGGGAAGAACGAAGCAAGCAAGAAGAAATTCTGTGGAAGCAAAAATCTCGCAACCAATGGCTAAAAGAAGGAGAAAGAAATACCAAGTTCTTCCACAGATCTGCTATTGACTACAGATGCAGCAACAGAATTACCAAATTACAAGGAGAGAATGGAGAAAGTTTCAGCTCACATCAGGATATCACCAATCAGCTTCGCAGACACTTTCAAGACATTGCTACTGAACCTGATTACAATCGAACAGAAGCCATTAACAAAGTCACCTCTGCCATACCCAGACTCATTACTGAGGAGCAAAACAGTGCCCTGGAAAGACCGGTTTCTCTCCAGGAGGTGGAGGTAGCGGTCAGAGAAATGGCCAACGGGAAGGCCCCAGGACCAGATGGATTCACAGTAGACTTTTTTAAAGCTTGCTGGGATATTGTGAAAGAAGATATCTGGGAAGTAGTGGAAGACTCAAGATCATCATCCTCAATCTTAAAGTCTCTCAATTCCACTTTCATAGCCTTAATCCCAAAAGAAAAAGATGCCTGCACTCCGTCCAAATATAGACCTATTGCTCTCTGCAATGTGGTCTATAAGATCATTTCCAAGGTCATAGAAAACAGACTAAAACCTATCCTACCGGGAATCATCTCAGAAGAACAAACAGGATACGTGGAAGGAAGACAAATCATGGATAATGTCTTATTAGCCCATGAAATGATCCATACTCTAAAGACTCAAAGAAAAGCAGGCATGATAATACAACTGGACCTATCGAAAGCTTATGACAAAGTAAGTTGGGCCTATCTCGAAGCTGTATTACAAGCCTTTGGATTCAGCCGCAGGTGGATTACTTGGATCTTAGCTCTAATCAAAACGCCCAATCATTCGATCCTGGTAAACGGAGCCCCGTCTCAACCTTTCTACCCAACTAGGGGTATAAGGCAAGGAGACCCAATCTCCCCTTTTCTGTTTGTCATTCTAATGGAAGGGCTCAGCCGCCTCATAAAGTATGCTCAGGAGAACAACACAATAAAAGGTCTGCAACCTCTGAACAATTTCCCAGCCACAACTCACCAGCAGTTTGTGGATGACACCATGCTGCATGGCATGCCCACTGTCAAAGAAGCAAAAGGTTTCAAAAAAATACTCACCCTGTTCAGTAAGGCATCCGGAATGGATTTCAATTTTGACAAATCCATGATTTTCTTCTTCAACACTCATCTGGCGATCCAAAGACACCTGACTGCGATCCTGGGTTTCAAAAGAAGCTGCCTTCCCTCAAAATATTTAGGTATTCCCCTAACGGATAAGCCCTGGCAGAAAGCTCACTGGGAAAAATTGATAAACAGGCTGGAGGACAAATGCAACCACTGGACCAACAGAGTTCTAAACTTAGCAGGACGGTTGGTAATGACCAAAGCGGTTCTTCAAGCCATTCCCAGTTATATGCTCTCAATCCTACCGGCTCCTCAAGGAGTGCTGCAGAAAATCAGAAACATCCAAAGAACCTTCCTCTGGTCGGGCAACTCTGGCAAGAAAAAATGGGCGTTAGTGGCATGGGATAAGCTCTGCAAGCCTAAGAGTTTCGGTGGTCTTGGATTACAGGATCCTGGAACCATCAACAAAGCCAACGGTGCCAAGCTATGGTGGAGATGGCTAACCGAGCCCCAAACTCCCTGGGTAAAACTTTGGAAAGCCAAATACGCAGCACATTGGCAGCATGAAGATCTCATCAGAATCACCGAGGTCCCGATAGGCTCCTCCATTTGGAACCTAGCCCGAGAAAATCGACACATAATTCAGAATCACTGCTTCTGGGAGATCAGAAATGGGCAGTCGGCTCTTCTCTGGGAAGATGCCTGGAAACAACTCCCAAAACTGGAAAGCCCCACTCTCCATCCTCTGCAACAGTGGTATCAGGATAATGGAAAAACAAAGGTACATCACTTCTGGGAGCAAGGCAATGATCAGCAGCAATGGCGAAAATGGCAGCTCACTCCCCTTCCCCAGGAGGAGCATTTGCAAAATTTAAACAGAACACTCAACGCAACGCTCAGCAAAAGAGTCCTAAGAGAAGTGCATGGACCAGACAAACTGCGCTGGGGCATGATGGACGGAGGGTCTTTTAACCTAAAAGAAGCTAGATATCACCTGGATAAAAGGGAAGAGCAGGATAAGATTGCGTGGCATGAGAATGTCTGGAAGGGTATCCTTTGGCCCAAAATCAAACTGTTCCTGTGGCTTGTGCAGAATAAAAAGGTCCTTACTTGGGAAAACCTAATCAAAAGAGGCTTCACTGGTCCATCCCGATGCCCACTATGCGAGCAGCAGGAGGAAACTACCAATCACCTCTTCAATAGCTGCAAATGGACTAATGAACTCTGGGAATGGCTGCAAGAAATATTCCGGCAAACAGATAGACAATACAACTCAATTCAAGAAACCATAACCAACTGGCGATCTCAATTCTCCAATAATAGTATGGTTAATGCATTATGGGCAAACAGTCCAGGCTTCCTTATATGGAACGTATGGAAGGAAAGGAATAACCGGATCTTCCAAAAATGCAGGAAACGCCAAACCAACGATCTAAAAACTGTCATCACAAAAGGGCTCACGGAGACAATACGCACCTGGTGCACAGAGGAAGAGATGGATACCATCAGCCCCAATGATAGAAGAATTCTGAGCATTTTTGGCCTCACCAACTCAGCATAACACCTTGCGATAAAAACTAGTTTGCGACCAATACATTCTACGATCACCTGGCAGTGTCCGCCTAATGGATTCTGCAAATTAAACTTCGATGGGGCCGCAAAGGGCAACCCAGGCCCAGCAGGAGCGGGGGGAGTTCTACGGGATGAAAACGGAGGAATCATTCACATCATCAGCAAAAATTTGGGGGAAACTACTAATAATTATGCAGAATTCACAGCGCTGGAACAAGGTCTCCGACTCTTGATACAGTTGGGCAAAAGAAAAGCAATCGTGGAAGGTGACTCTAAGCTAGCCATAACCACTGCACAAAAAATCCAACAGGGAACGCAACCAGCCAAGGCAATCAAGCATTGGAGGTTAGCGGCGATAATCGAAGGAATAGCGCAACATCTGCCCTATCTCAATGGTATAGTCTTACAATATGTGCGGAGGCAAGCGAACTCCCTCGCGGACCACATTGCAAACTATGCGGTCGACAACCCAACTCACGACTGGAACACGTGTTGGGAAGAGCTAAGAGATGACAAGCTCCGGGATCAGTGCAGTACGATATCAAAAAAGGACCTGAATGCTGACGACTCCAGGGGACGGACGGGAGAACAGACATCATCAGAAAATCAGACGTAACGGTTTTGTGATTGCGCTGGGCGATCGGCACACGCAGGAGAATTTAACAAAAAGACATCGGAACCAGCAAGCCTTAATGAGGGAAAGTAATGATAGAAGAAACAGCTCCACCGAGCGCCGTAAGCACTGGATGAAAGCATGTGGAGGATCACACAGCATATCGAATTATGCCGACCACTTACCCAATCTTAATGATAATTCATTATGGCAACTTGCCTGCAATAATGGATGGGTTCGGCCACCCCGCGGCGCGCTTCAACCCCCCCCCGCCTCCTCCCTTTAATTACCCCTCCCCGCATTCCTCCTCTTTCATTCTTACGCTGCTCTGTCTATGTGCAGGTTCTGGCTCTTTCCCAGCCTTCAGATTTCGCAACAGAAAAGGTGCAGAAACAGGACCGAAAAATATGGCAGAAATCAATCCGCGAAGCATTAAAGCCTCCCTAGCCCTCAAAAGGGCAGTGGAATGCTACGAAGAATCAGTTTCCAAGCAAGGGAAGCAAACGATAGAGGTTCTGGAAGAAGAAGTTGAATTGGCCCGTGCACACACAGACGATACCAACATTAGTGAAGAGGTAGACTGGCTTGTGGATCCAGGAACCCCATCCACTCGGCATACCCAATTCCTGCAAACGCAAGTGGTAGCTTGGCAAGTCAAGACAATGTTAGCCAAAGCCATAGCCATGCAAGGAGCCGCAGTGAAAGAAACATTTGCAGCCACGACCATTGCTTCAGCTCAGAACACGGCACGACTCGACAAGCTGGAAATTGCACTGAATTCACTCACCGCGGAGCTAAAACACCAAGGCAAGACCATGGAGAAGTTCATCCGCAGATTCGAACTCTATCTTCGCCATGTCCAAAATGTCTCCATCGAGCTGGCCACAGATGCAGAGCAAGCTACTGTAATCAGAAGGTTCAAGCCGCGTGCCCCAACCCCAGGTGGTGAAGGTATGACTTCAGGTGAGGGAGGGCACTCGGGGGCATCTACGCCCAACATCTAAGTGGTGCAGCCATCTCCTCTTTTTTGCCATCAGGTCTACCCTAATTTTAGTAATCAGGCACCTCTGTAGTCGTTTTAATTCTGGTATGTAACAGGCCTTTAAGGCCTCGAAATGATGATAATCTAGTTTTGTTGTCAAAGGGGGTCCTGCGTGACAATCCTGTAAATTTTGGTTTTGGTTAAGGGCTTAGGTGATCAATTGTCAAAGCTGAACAGCTATGTATCGATAAGCTCTTTGAACTTTGCAGCAAAGCAGGCTCTGATTTCCAAGCCGTAAGTCTCTGCCTACCTCTGTTGTAACCTCTGTTAATATCGTAATACAATGTTACTTCTTACTTACAAAAAAAAAAAAAAATATGTATTTAAAATTTAAAATAATTTATATTTTAATTTTTCAATTAAAATTCAAATTGCATCAAAATTAAAAAGCATTATTACATATTGCATTATTTCAAAGCATTAAAATATCAAATCTGAAAGCATGATTTTCAAAGCATTAAAATATTAAAAGCAAGGAATTTCAACCTGCATGCTTTAAAAAGGTCTTTAACCACAACAAATCCAAAATCTTTCTCATTCCTTATAATAGGAAATCATTTTATAATATTAAGTTTGTGTAATGAATGAATAAAGAATGGAGTAGTCTTATTTTGCCACATTTTAACTCAAAAAACGTGCTCATTGAAAATTTTATGTCGCTTATCAATGGAGAATTCAACGTCCTTTTCAGTTGAGTGCTTGGGGATCACTGCATGACCACGCTATTAGAGTGTTTTGGGATCACCGCATGACCACGCTGTTAGAGTTAATTCTTTGGGCGGTGACCCATGGAGTTAATTCTGTTGTTATGGAGGGAATCTCTATTTGGACCTCTATTGGCATCACTGCTCTTCTCTAGAACCTCTTTGAGGTCCATCCCAATCTTAACAAGGCGTCAGACAACCCACATGCATTCTAACGTCGAATGGAGCAAGCCGGAATTTCCCATGTATGAAATCAACCCTTATACCAAGCACGTCCAAGAAATATCTCATATTTTAATTTCAAAGAGCACCAAAACCCTGGGTACACCCGAGCATAGGTGCATCTTGGACCATAGCCTTGCGTGGAAGCTTTGTAAAAATGGATTTGACAAAATCTTAAGGCATGAAATCGTAGCTCGGGTCGATAGCGCTCAAATAGATCTTAATGTCACATTGGGGTTCTTCAATTACAGGTACAATCATGTTATTTACGGAGCTATGATTCAATATTAGGTCCTGCAAAGAAATTTTATGCCATAACAATTTACTCGAGGAAATAAGGAATTCTGGGAGTCGAATCTATCTGTATGCATTTAATTTTTTGCTGAGAAGCTATATTAGAAGCGGGAGATTTCATGATGCAGTGCAAGCATATGATCATATGGGGAACCTGGGGTTGAAACCAAATGTGTATGCTTTTAGTTGGCTTATTGAGGCTCTCATCTGAGCAAACTGTCAAGACTTGGCCAGAGGTGACTACTCTGATATTCGAAAAACTGATCATTTTATTGATAAATTTTCACCGTGCTCGATCGTTGGATATCTTTGAAGGGGAAATGGAATCAAACTAGCTTGAACATTTCTTGGTGAACGACTTGGAAAAAATGAGTTTTAAAATCTTTTGATCTTTGTGGAGAAGATGAATGGCCTTTGCCAAAAATTGAAGCTTGATGATGCCTTCAAGGTGCTTACGGAAATGAAATAAAGGAACCTTGTACCTTGTGAACTGCAAGGATGGAAATTCCTATCTTGCACAGAAACTTGAGTAGGAAATGAAGGATTAGGTATGTGACCCCTTTCTGGTCAATTATAGCAAGTTAATTGATGTTTATTGTACTGACAGTAGATGGAAAAAATCTTGTGATATTTACTCGTGTATTAAATGTGTGGGGTTTACCGCAAACCTTATTGCTTGCATTACATTGATTATTTTTCTTTGCAAGGAGCATCCAAGCTCAGGGGAGAATAAGTACTTGAAGATGGGACAGCCTATATTATTTGACATGGAAAAAGTAGGTTATGTTATGAGAAAGCATCCTCTTTCGATTTTTTCTTTGCAATCCAAATCACTATGGAGAAAATAGTTGTAGTATTATGATTTTGACTATTATTTGATTATGGCATGGTTTTTAATGTTGGTAGAGGTTGAATTTATTCAATAGATATGTTGTCTTGATGTTTGGTACATATGGCTGACATGAGTGTTCACTTACAAGGCAACGTGCTTGGCCCAACAAGGTAAGGTAACTAGCTTGTTTTTATGTTTATTTATGCACTGACATTTATGTGGTTATGGCGATATGATGTAAGGGATTGCATGGAAAGAGAGACTGCCATGAAATATTTAAGAAGGCTTAGGTTGAGCTTTCCCTTGGAATCATTGGGAACCCTTGGGGATTGAGTCATGGTTTTTTTTGCTAGTCTTGTGCTTTTGGTATTTTTTGATTTGTTGGATCTTGATTTGTGGGTTTTTTTTATGTCTAGTGCAAGGCCTTGCCACTTTGTTTGTGATCTATTTTTATGGTTTTTCATGGATTTCTTCTTGTTCTTTCCTTTTGTTTGAGAGCCTTTGGAATTGGCTTGGGCAAGAGGAAATTTGATGGAGCTCTGGGAGAGATGTGTGGTACCCAACGGGTAATGAAAGACTTGGATGAAGCTCAGTGCATGTATAAGGGTAGCCGAAGGTAAGAATATGATAGCCAGTTGGATTGGTTGGATCAATTGTGGTAAATGGAAGGTGGTAGAACAATCGCAATAAAGGTAACAAAAAAGGTAAAGTGAATGGATCTGAGGTGTGATATGCCTTTTATATGTTGGGAACCATTGTTCTCAATGTTGTCCACATTGTGCACGGACAAGAAAGTTCTCTTGACCTAGGCCTTTTGATATTTAGCAGTTGTGTTGTGGTCATGATTATGTTGATGTTTATATATGAGTACATGTATGTATTTATGTATTTCATGTTTTAAAGGGTTATCATGGATCATGATTTTTTTAAGTAATATGTATATATGTGTGTATGTATGTAGTTGTCTAATAGGATGATGATTGTTTTATGCTAATGATTATATATGTATGTATCTATGTATCTATATCACTATCTAACAAGGTTGTCAGGGATCATTCTTTTGGAGGAATGATTGCTTATGTAGGTGAATGGCATGAAGAGGTTCATGTCTATGAGGAATCAAGTGGCAGAGTAACCTTGAAAGATCTATGAGGTTAGTATCATGTGGACATGAATTTATATTATATGCTTGTACTATGCCTATGTTTATGTTATGGATAGGTAATGCTGAGGGGTGCATCAGGGAAGTGAGGGTAGCGTGATCTGTGGCATGCTATGATAAGAATAGGTGGCAGAGAGACACTAGAAGAAAGGTTGCTTGTGGGGTCATTATGTGGTCTATGGATGTGCAGTACTATTGTTGTGTATATGTTATGCATGTTGTGTATTCATTGATTGTACCTATGGTGGTGTGTACATGTAACATATGTGGTATTGTGTAAATATGATTTTTTATTCTTGTTTTATATATGGTGCTCTGTGTATATTTCATATGCAGTGCTAGGTATAGATGGTACTATGCACATGTTGGATATGTGGTGTTGTGTACCTATCGTATTGTGTGCATATTGGATATGCGGTGTTGTATGCATATGATGTTGTGCGCATGTTGGATATGTGGTGTTGTGTACATATGGTGCTATGTCCATGTTGAATATGCAGTGCTATGTACATATGGTGTTGTTTGCATGATGTACATATGGTGCTACGTACAATTGGTGTTGTGTGCATGAGTGTACATATGGTGTTGTGTGCATGTGGTGTTGTGTGTAGGTGGTATCGTGTACATGTCGTGCATGTGGTGTCGTTTACATATGGTGTCATGTACATGTTGTGCATGTGGTGTTGTGTACATGTGGTATTCTGTACACATTGTACAGGTGGTGCAGTGTACATTTAGAGTTGTGTACACATGGTGCAAGTGGTGTTGTGTACATGTATTGTTGTGCACACGTTACGCAGGTAGTGTGTGTACAAGCAGTACTGTGTATACATGTGGTATTGTGTGCATATGGTACTGGTATACATGTGGTATTGTGTGCATGTTGTACATGTTGTGTTGCAGGCATGCAGTACCATGTATGTGCATGGCGTAGTCGTGGTATCGTGGCATATGTATTCATTATGTTGTAATTTGTATAGGTATATGTATTGGATTGTATTGTACACTAGGTGTAGGTGTATGTGTTGTATGTCGGTGTAGGCATATATATTGTGTTGTATCGTACATTGGGTGTAGATTTATATGTTGTATGTTGGTGTAGGCGTAGGTGTATGTGTTGTGTTGTACACTGAGTGTAGTGTTGTGTGTCAGATGTGGATGTATGCATTGTGTGGTGTTGTACGCCTTGTGTGGATGTATGTTTTGTGATGTACATTGTGCGTATGTGTACATGAGTAAAGATAAGCAAGGGCACTGGGTGCTTGACAGGTGTGGAAATCGATCCGATGTGTGTAAAAAAATAACAAACGAAGAAGTAAGGATCAATGAAGGATAAGTATTGATATTTTATTTTTGCCTTGTTATGCATGAGATCTATGATTATGACTTATGATTTTTACCTATGATTTATGATTATGGTTTATGGTGGTTTCAAGAGATTCATGATTTTAATGTATGATGGTTGCCTTTTGAGCTAACCAAATGTGATATGTTTATACATGATTATTTGATCAAACAGTTAGTTTGACTTGTTGTGACATGATGTAAACATGTTTGCAAGTGTACCTTGTTGATGAGCTACCAATGAGGTATGATTTGAAGTAATTTCAATTTATTTTGAATCTAATTGAAATTATGTGCTTGGTACAAGAAGCATGGAAATGCCTCATTGGGTGATTTGAACTGACTGCAAGAATTAACAGCAACAATAAAATGAATTAAAATAAGCAATAGTGTGATGGTAAAGCACTTTAGGAGCAAGGCCATTGTGGGACACTGGTACCCAATAGTGTCCACTAATTTCTAGGAGTATTCTATCACCAGTATGGTGGGTTTGAGGTAGGTATATGCCTTGGTTTTTGTATCTTATGATGCGAGGAGGCCTTGAAAAGGGATGAAATACCCGAGATGGGGGTGCTAACAGAACTTGGAAGGTAAGTGACTACATGGAAGGGGATTACCAGATTGCCTGAGGGACTGTGTAGCAGAGAAGGGAAGGTTGGGGATGGATTTGGTTTGGTCATTATAATTTCCAGATGGAATCATATGGACATTAGGAGTGTGCCCTGGAAAAATGGCCTGGTAATTGTTCACGAAGAGGACATCAATGTGGGATTGTAGTGCTAGACATTTGATGCAGCTTTGAATTTGGCAGTGGAAGGAGGTGAATCCTAGTATTACTTTGAGGGTGGAGGTGTGAGCCTCTGGATTCCCTTATTGCTAATACAGAAATTGTATCCTTATATTTTTTGGTTGAGAAAATGTGTATATGTGTGTATTATTGTAAATATTGTATCGAGTTGGACTTATAAATCTCCATAGACAATATGATTATTTTCTGGTTGAAGTAAATGTGGTTTCCATTGTAAATACCATAATGAGTTGTGTTATAAAGCTCTAATACACGATATGATTGTCATGATGATTTTTTCTTTTGAGCAGGTTATTCATTCTCAATACTGCAATGAGCTGTTTTATAAAGCTCCATAGGCAGTATGTTTTATTTTTAGTACTTTTCTAGTTTGTAGATGTCATTAAACACCGAGGACGGTGTTCCCCCAAGGGGGAGGGTTCTGTAATAACCCTGGTGAAAATCCATGTAAAAAAATATATAAGACCATGGTTGATGTGTCACGTATTCCAAGTTGAATGGTGGGAAAAACATCCTAGTGGGTGTTCACTTCAGTTTATTATGGCTAAGGAAATTGGCAAAGGCAATGAAAAGGATTTGGAAAGGCATGAGGCATTAATTATCATTTTATTTATGAAAATAAAGGAAAAGATAAAAGAAGGGAGATGAAAGGTCATAGGTTGCATGTGTGAGGGAAAATAATGGAAAATGAATAAAATAGAGGCCTCATTAATAAAAAGGCTTATAAGGATTAGTTGGCAAGATTTTTCTTACACTTATGGCTCTCATTCTATTCTCTCTCTTGTACTCTTGGACACTTAGAGTATTTCTAGAGCACTCTTGGAGATTGTGGTGTTTTTGGAGATTTGGATCAAGAAGGCAAAGGAAGACCAGGAAAGCGCAAGCGAACATCGAGATCATTATCTACAGCCGGTTCTAAGTGCAGGTACCAAGTTGCATGTATTTTTTCCTCACTATTTTTAGCATGCATGGTGTATGCATGTGGATTCTCCTAGCCTTTCCATTTCCTGGATAGCCATGGTGTTGTGGGTTTATTTTTATTGAATTTTTTCTGGTTAGTTCTCATGATTCCTTTAGTTGTGATTTTAGTTATTAGTTCTTGGATTTCTTGGTTGGATAAACACTGTGGAAGCCCAATGGACAACTGTGGGTTGGGTTACTAGTCTTGGAATCCTTTGTTGTACAAATTCTTTGGAAGCCCTAGGTGGGTTGAGTTACTAGTCCTGGAAGCCCTGGTTGGACAAATGCTTTGGAAGCCCTGTAACAGCTGGGGTTGAGTTACTAGTCCCAGAATTCCTAGTTGGAACAAACACTCTCGAGCCATGGAACAACTTGGATAGAAACCAATCCATGATGGTTGTGCTGTCCGATCGTGAGGTGGAGTCACTAGTTGAGGGTTGAGGTGGTATGGCTTTTGGAAGCCCTAGATTGATTTTGATTGATGTGTTTGGTGAGATCCCACATTCATGCTTATAATATGGCATGGGGGTGATTGGCTAAAGTGAGACTTGGCTCAGCTAATCTATGGTCGGATGGAACGTGGAAGTCCCTGTTGAAAAGTCAACAAGAAATGTGTGTCTAATTTAATTTTCCCTTAATTAAATTAGACAATAAAATGTAATCTTATCTCATAATCACTTGTAATAGTTAACTGAGTGTGATAAACTCAGTTAGGTCATAAATTTCAAGTTGAGGGTGGTTGGTGAGGCATGCAGAGTGATTATATTAGTTATGGAGTTCGAGTTGCAGTTAGTGCATTAGTTTAATGCATGAGAAATCAGTTAACTCAATTTATTAAGTTAAAATTAGTTGAACTAGTTGTAATTGTTTGTTGCACTAGTGAGAGGTCAAGTGAATTAAATTAGATTTAATTCACATGTAGTGATTTGTCACGCAACTAGTGATTTACTATTAATAATTGCACGCATGTCAGTTCCAGTGGAGACCCAGTTGAGACAAAGTTTAAAGGGATGTTAACTATCAGTTGTATCATTTGTAGGCTTCTCGCATGCAGTAAAACAACCATAGGATTTCCCATGAGCATTGCACAATTTTGGAAGCTTAAATTTCCTAAAGAATAGGGATTTCATTCCACATGAATTGCGCAAGCAAGGTAGCCTGAGCAGAGGTTGAAAAGTGGTTAAGTGTTGGTTGATTTTGTCTGAATCAGTGTGAGACAGTTGTGAGAGTGCAGGAGACTCTTGTGAGAAGAGTGCATTGTAATTGTTTCATGATTCCTTGGTGAATATACAATAGAAGATAGAGGGGTTTTGAGCAATAAGCTTTCCCCAGGAAAATATCTATGTTTTGGTTTGATTTGCTTCTTTATTTACTTGTTGTGATTGGTGATCGTGTTTATTTTCCGCAATTGATTTGTAGAAGGATTTGATATCTTTCTTTAGCATATCGCATGATCGGATTGAACACATTGGTATATATATTGTTTGTATAATTTCTACATGGTATCAGAGCATAGGAAATCACTATAGTGGAGAATAAATTGAGTTTGTGATTGAATAGCATTCGAATTTGAAAAAGTATTCTTTGGTGCGACAACAGATCAAGATGGCTTTCAATGGCTTGATATTGGAGTATGCACTTAAGGGAAACTCTAATTATATTACATGGAAAGACAGGATGGAGGCAGTTCTGGAGGAAAACGGGTTGAAAGAATTCATTGATAATGACATTTCAAAACCCGTAGCAGCAGATGTTGCTCTTCTTTATGCTTGGCAAAAGAAGGTTGTAAAGGTGAGGAGGATCTTACTGGAGGGAGTACGAGACCACATTGTCTCAAGTCTCCATGGAAAAGCCACTCTAGATGCAATGTGGAAGACTTCGATAGATATGTTTCAGAGTAGCAGTGACCATAGAAAATTGGCACTGAAACACAAGCTCAAGAAAATCAAAATGGAGAAAGGCGACACTATTCCGAAATATTTAACAAAGTTTTTCCAATGTCGATATGAGCTTGGGCGCGTCGAAATTACTGTTGCGGATTATGACTTGGTGAGCCTAGCTCTTCTAGGACTTTCCAAGAGTTGGCATAGTTATTAAGAATCTGTCAATGGGAGGGAGAAGCTGCCAAATTGGGAGCGACTTTGGTCGGATTTGGTGCAAGAAGAATTGAGGTGGAATACCAGAGATGGATCCTTATCTAGGATAGATGATGAGGAAAAGTGTGCCTTGTTTGGTAAGGCGAAGAAGGGGAAGGGAAAGAAATTCTATTCCAAATATGAGATCGGCAAAGAAGTCAAGAAGCACAACATGTCCATAGTGAATTTTTTTCATTGTCACAAGCATGGACATTATGCCACTAATTGTCCACAAAATAAGAAGAACAAGAAGGCTTCAGGCTTTGTATCTAGTGAGGCTTTGGCTCAAAATTTGATTTGGACTTCTCACTCATCACATGCATGGTGTCAAGTGAGATGGGATCAGTGTGGTACTTGGATAGTGGTGCATCTTTCCACATGACAGGAGACAAAGAACTTTTTAGTAGCTTGGAGGAGAAGGACCTCCAGATACATATCTAAATGGGTGATGATGGAAGGTATAGCGCTACCAGGATTGTTACAGTTACTTTCCAGAGATAGTGAGGTAAACCCTTCTTATTATAAGATGTAATGCATGTACCAGGCTTGAAAAAGAATTTAGTTTCAGTTGCAATGTTGGAGGATAGAGGTTATGATTTCGTTTTTAGTGAAGGGAAATATTTCTATCAACACAAAGCCACAAGACAAGCCAAGAAGATTGGGATTCGTGTGAAGAATCTCTACAAACTTTATGTAGATGGTTGTGTAGCATTGATGGGTAAGTCAGACAAAGTGGTGAGATGGGATGAGGGTGAGTTATGGCACAAGAGATTGGGCCATCTACACCACGTAGCCTTGAAGGTCATGCAACAGATTTCTACGAGACTTCCTAAGGGTACTCTTGTGCAGATAGACACATGCAAGGGATGTACCATGGGGAAGTATGAAAAGGCCACTTTTCACGAGAATGTAATACTCCTAAATTAGCATGCAACTAATAGGGATATTATTTTTTCTTTGAAAATATAGTTAGATGAATAAATGTGCAAAGGACGTTAATCAAAATCCTAATGAAGAATAAATAAATGCCAAATATGAAAAAGGATTAATCTTGGCTATGTAAATAAGCACCCTTAGGTGTGAAAGGGGCTAATCATCTTGACTGGGTCAACCTTGACCAAATCTACAACGTTGTATTGGAGGAGTGCTCATCAATAAGGCACAACGTAATTCTAGTTGAAGATCTCTTTTGTGAAAGGGATGAGTCCATTGAAGGTGGTTTAGGGTTTTGCACACTCTCATATTATAAAAGGAAGGGGAAGGTAGTATGAGGAGGTTGTTCATGATGTGATCTTTTGATATATTGTCTTTTTAGACCATATAGCTTTCTTTGGCTGTTTAGCCTAGATTGCAAATGCTGTTTAGCATTGGAATTTCTTGTTTAGGAGTTCCTCATTTTCCCATTGAGTAGCTCTTAGGAAATTTTGTATTGCATAGTCCACTATCTGGCTTGAAGGGAAAGCTTCTCCTTTCAATTACAACTCAGATCTTGTTGAGGGTTTGGTTTTCCTTGCAAGCTGCAGCAAGTGGATATTAGATCTATTCAAATCTAAGACATTTCAATGCCCTTTTTCAGTGGAGGAGTCCTCTGCTCTATTGGAGGAAGTGTATTGGAGTGATTCAACTTCCTTTCTTGATCTTGGCATGTGGCCAACTGTTATCTATACTCTACAGCGAAATTTATATCCTAGATCTACGTTATTCTTGTAGGAGTTGTTGCAGCGATTTTGGGTGCACTATTTGGAGTGTTGGTTTCTGAGTGTTGGGGATCTGGCCTACACTTTGAGGTCCATTGGAGGAGATCTAAACATTGGATATTTCAGATCTGATTTGCATATTCTGAATACTTCATAATTTCTAAATATTTCTGCAGATCTACTTCCTTAGATCTCAGATCTACTGCTTATCCTTGGTGTAGTGCTCAAAACCCCAAGGGGATCTAAAAGAGGAGCCTTTCTAGTGCATGGATCTATTATGGATCTAACTTTTTATGCACAGATCTGCTCTAGATCTGACATGTAATCCATAATAGTTTTCAGCCTAATAAAATAACGTTGTCAAGGCAGTTTCAGTCCATTCATGTGGTTGTAGCACCTCTTTCGAGGGAATTTCTTCAGTTTATGTCTTATATTTACAGCTATGTATTTCATGGGATTCATTATACAATTATCTTGTTGTTGTAAATACTATTGAAGAAAATTTTATCGGCCTCCTGCCCTTGTTATAAGTGAACTGCATTATTTCCTTGCTGTATTATTCATACATTGCTGCAATCCCACTTTGGGGTATTTTCCAGTTGTACTAGGTGTGGGAAATTTGTTTAACCCACCTAGAAAGATTTTTTTCTATTCCCCTCTTAGTTTTGGGTCTTAGATTATCATATCTAAGGGATCCAAGGGCTGAATTCCAATTTTGTAGCAGCCATTTTTGAAAAATTCTTTTTTCAGACATGCCTAACTAGCAGTTCCCATTTTGGGATATTACAAAGAAGGATAATCGAGTAGCAGAAATCCTTGAGAGATTTCACTCAAACATGTGTGGACCATTCTCTACAGCAAAGCACAGATATTATGTGATCTTTGTTGATGATTTTTCTAGAAAGTGTTGGACCTACTTCATGTAGAAGAAAGATCAAACCTTCTCAAAATTTTGTGAGTTTAAAGCAATGGTGGAGAAATATATAGGGAAGCATGTAAAGGCTCTTAATTAAGAGCGACAATGGTGGCGAGTACATCTCCAATTAATTCAAGAACTTTTGTAGCAAAGAAGGAATTTGGAGAGAGTTGATTGCGCGTCATAACCCACAACAAAATGGTGTCGCAGAAAGAAAGAACAGAACAATTGTGGGTGCGGCACAAGCGATGTTGCATGATCAGGGCCTACCATTGCATCTATGGGTAGAGGCATGCAACACATCGGTATTTGTGCAAAACCATAGTCCTCATTGGATACTTGGCATGAGTACACTAGAGGAGGCTTTTTCTGGCAAGAAACTTGATGTTTCATATTTAAAATTTTTGGCTCATCTGTCTATTTCCATGTGACCAAAGATTCCAGGAAGAAGCTAGAACCAATAATTGAGATTGGGATATTTGTGGGGTACACTGATAGACTGGAGCACCTCTAACACAGACATGGTACAAGGAATTTGAGCCATATCTTCTACAATTGAGTAATTCTGAGCATCCTTGGCATTAGGATTGATCGTCGAATGTTTTGAATACCCTTTCGGCATATGAGGTATAGGCTCAACAGTAGGCCTGTAATATGAAGTGGCTCAGTACTATCAAGAGCACCCTTGGATTTCAAAGACTCAGCTTCCCCATAGTCATGGGATCTCATAGAGATATCTACGTGAGCACTCATCATGTATATTTTTGATGTGTTTTCCCCTTCTTGGCTGCCCCCAGAGGAAGCCCCAATATTTTGATTCACGCCAGCAACTAATTGCTGCCCTTGGGGAAAAAGGTTTGTTAGCACAACCTAGGAAATAGAAGAATCTTGTTGAGCTAACGAGCGCTGCACATCTTTAATTTTAGGGCAAAGGTGCATAAGATGATCTCCAGTGCATAATTTGCATTGAAATTTCACTTTATTTTTATTATCCTTTTTACCCTCTCCAACATGATCGTTGGATTTGTTTGCATTCCCCTTCCCATCCTTGTCCTTTTTCTTATTATTCCATCCCTTATTCTTCCCATCGGAGTGTTGATTTCATTTTGGATTGGAAGTTTGGACAACATTAATTTCCAAGGACTGGGAAGGAGTTGACACTAAAGGCACAACCTGACCAGAAGAATCAGACTGTATAGGCAACTACTGCAATTGACTTAGCAGGTTAGCCGCACTGCTATCAATCGAACCAATAAGCCCATCACCATGAGGACTGGGTTTATTTTTGACTAAGTCTAACTTGGAGTGAGGAGCATCTGGAAATTTTTTATTAAGGACTCCAAACTGATAATAAATCAGTTCTAACTGTTGAGCCCTAAAATAGCCCGCTCTTCAGAAAATACCCCTGAAAGGGATACATCCTTAGAAATTTCTGGCTGTAAATATTTCAAAAACCACTCGATAAGGAATTCATTTGAGATTTGGGCTTTAATGAGCCTCTTCCTTATTCACCATTCCTAAATATGGTCAGAAATGTGAGTTGCCTTGTCCTGCTAAAAATTGGCCAGGAGGTCAGTCCCGTCGTCATAACAGACAGGTAACTGAAAGTGATTTAAGAACATGGTAGCCAACTCTCCAAAAGTATCAAAACTACCCCTAGTTAACTCAATATACCATTTAGCAACATTTCTATTTAAGGTTCTTTGAAATAATCTCAACCTAATCGAGTCATTGATCAGAGAGTTCGAGGAACACCATAAATGGAAAGTGGTGATATGATCTTCCAGATCCTCACCAGTTTTCCCTTCAAACTTTGGAATGTCTGAGGGGATCTTGGTAGGGACCGGAGGCCAACCCGGACTATATCGAATAGGATTGTTAGCCAATTTCGATAGGTCTGGCAAGTTTAATGTTGCTAGAAATGGTAAGCAAGGAGGAGCTTGGGAATTCCATCCTCCATAGGAAGGATTCCCCACATCTTGAAAATAATAACCTGGATTTGTTGAGGCACCAGTTTTCCAGATATTGTTCACAGAGAATTTTGGGCCATAAGAAAATCCTTGCGACCCAACATTCGAAGAAGGACACCCACCCCGCCCCCCCCAAACATAGAGTTACTATATAGAGGACCATTCCCACCAACTGAGGTAATGAGTGAAGAGGAAACCCCTTGGTAAGGGTTCCAAGCATTTGAAAACAGAGAAAAAGCCTAAGAATTACTCGATGAAGGGAAAGGAAAATTCCCTTGTTGACCAGGGAGAAACTGATTCCCTGCTCCTAATGCTGTAAAAACAAGGTTCCATCCTATAAAGACATTAGAACTTCGACCTCTCGAAAAAGGATTGAAACCTTGAGTCTGAGAGGTAAAAGTTAAGGATCCTAAGGAAGGGTTTGAATTAGGGATGTGCCCATTTCCAAAGGGAAACCCTTGAAACGAAGCTAATCCACTAGCCATAAAAGGAAATGGGTGTGGAGATAGGTGAAGTAGCAGAAAAGGAGAAAGAAGGAATTCCACTAGTGGGCATTCCATAAGAAAAGGGACCATATTGACAAGAATGTGCTTAGGTGTTTCCAGAGCCAAACACAACAGCACTATAAGTGATTTTCGATATAGCAATAGTGCCCCCTCCTTCAACTGAAAGAGGAGTTTGAACACTTGTAGTGTTCACAGCCAAAACTGTGTTCCCAGTCATGGCCATCGAAATAAACGAATATGATGGAAAAGGACTCTTCGGTCTCTAAGAATCAGGTCCAATGTACTGAATAATGTGAGGATAACTAGCAAGAAGAGGATATGGAATAGACTCAGCAGGCTGAGGGACTTCCTCTATTTCTACTTCTTCTACTGGAAATAAAACTCTAGAGATGAGTGGAGCACTCCTCTCTATACTGATACCGATACCAAAACCACCCACAGAAACTTCAATCCCCGATGAAGGATCTCTCTCTACTGTATTTTAAATCACTGGGTGAAAATCACCCTCCAAATAACTCCTACACTTTCTTGAAGAAAGCTCAGCACTCGCGGGAGACAATCCGCAAAGCCTCCTCAATCGACAAGGCGATCGGTCAGCCACTTTAAGAGATTAAAATTAGACTCAAAAAATATATGAAGCTAATAAATCTAGGAGCAAAGAGCACACTCTAAAAAGTTCCTAAGATACAACGAGGCAAGCAGCTCTCAAGTATTTCCGCTCCAGGTGATGAGGACCGGACACCAAAATACAATACAACGCAATAATAAGACCTTCAAAAAATAGTTTGGGGTAATTATGCCCCAGCCCTACTAGCGAAGGTAATAGAAACAGTTATGCTAACCTTCTAACAACAGTCTTTGCCGGTGCAAGTCCCCAAGCTTCGCAAGGGAACCCTCCAGAAGTACTGATGGAAGTGATGCAACGTTTGTCTTAGGTACGACGGGTATTCCCCCCTGTAGTCACCTATGTGGTCCCTAGGATAGGAAACTAAGGGCACCAATCCGTATCGATAGCCAGGTGGAACGGCCTTAGGTCAAGTTTCAGAAAATAGGAGAGGGGGTATCTCTATTCTCTGCCTGCACTATCCCTTGCGCTTGACTCTCCGGAGGAGAGCTTTCCCGGTTGAATTAACGGTGTTGGATTTCATTCATTAATAAACTTTCTATTTTTAACAATTTGTGCGGCCTTGGAGAGTTAACTCTCCACTCACCTAATCCAAGGCCCTACAACCTAGCTAGTTGGTGTATGATTAATGACAATAATACAAAAACTTCTAGTTGCTTTTAATTATATCACTTGTTTTAAATTGGTTGTTACTTAAGTCAAGGGCACACAGAAGTGAAACTGATGGTGTTTTATGATGCAGAAGAAATCAATGAAAACTTAGTTATATGCACATGCAATAATTTCCTTTCGATGAAAAGTGATCTCTACATGGGTTCTACGAAACTAATAAGAAAAAACTTTGTTTTTTTCTTTTCATACACTCACACTTCACACAATTCAGAAAGTTACGAAAAAGACTAAAATGCTCAAGTGCACTTAATGAAAACTACCAATGATATTCAAATCCTAAGATGCTAATTCTAAAGAAGCAAAAAAGAGCTCCTAGCAAGACAATGGTTCGATCACTTTTTGACAGAAAACAAGGCCAGTTCCAAACAGAACTCTTATGCATAAGAATGCCAAAAATGCACTTGATACAAAAGAGTGAAAGCAAAAGAAGACTTCCTTCACAATCAAGCTAAGAACCAAAGACTAGAAACCAATCAAAAGCTTCAAAAGATATAATGAAACCCTAAAATAAAACTCAAAGAAAAAAGTATGGAAAATACAAAATGTTTTTTGGGCTTTTCACTTATAATGGAAGAAAATAGATTTCAAGAAGACAAACAAAAACTACTCAAGAACCGGAATCAAGCCAAATGAGTTTCAACAAAGGCTTCAAAAGTGCTCAAGCCAACTGTGCTACTCTCGTAGCAGGACTTAAATGAGAAAAAAGAACCAAGAAACTCAATCAATTGATTAAGCACAATAACACAATCTTGCAACGAACAATCACTCAAAAAACCCAAAAAATATTCTTCAAGATTCGCAACAAGACACGTTCAAGAAATCAAGAAAACTAAAATAGACGAAGGAGGAAAAAAGCATAAGTGAAGCAATGCATAGGGCCAAGAAGAGAAAACAAGCAAAGGCTCTCTGTTCTGATAGGTTAGGACAACCAAGAACTTCAGAAAAAGCTCTCGATGCTTCAGCCGCAATTGCAAACACACAAAACAAGGCAATTCACCAAATGGCTAGGTTTTCACAAAACAAGAGAAAAATGGATATGAAATCACCATAAACACAATCTAGAGACCTTAAAGATGCTACAGGAATGGTCCAACTCAGACAGACAAGACTACAGAGGCTGAAAACCTAAATTTTCAAATTTTTCCAGCTATACGCGGTTTTACAGTGTGCAACTAGCGTGTATATGCGACTGTAACAAAGGAAACTCACGTATACAAAGTTCCCTTTGGAAAACACAACAGGTATACACGACTATGCACAGAAAAATCTGCATATGAAAATAAAGATAGGGATAAAATAAAAAGTCAAGCCTGATCAAGAGACCAGGTCTTCTGTCTGACTGAAAAAAGACTTGCTAGACTGTAAAAAGTGATAAAACCTATCAGAAACCTACAAGACAGATAAAACAACCCAAACGGGAAATCAAAAGAATGTGATCCCCAGTGGAGTCGTCATTTTTGTTTCGAGAAATGTTACCTTAAAGGTCTTGGGTTGATAACCTTCACAGATCAAGGGCATATCATTATAAGAAGGACTCACTTAACCAACTTCTATGCAAATAAATAGAATCTACAGGTTTCGGAACTTACCTAGATGTCCCTCAGTTGAAGTAGATCCCGCGGGGTGCAAACCCCCTGCAACTCTTTGTGCTCCTTAATATGTAAATCAACAAAGAACAAACACAAAATCCTAGTTGTACAACATATATATGTTATATATGTTAGTGGAAATCATGCATAACATCATAAAAAAAATATTGAATGTTCAATTGATGATCATTACACATGTATAAAAGATTATTGACACGTAAACATCAGGAACGAGATGGCTTCTTCTATTATTAATGAAATTTACAGTAACAAACGTGGAGAGATCACCTGAAATCTTCCACGGCCTTCGAGCATACCGTCCTCTGGATCCGTCCAGCCCTAGCCTCTCAAGATTTCTTCCAAGGATAATGCACAATGGATGTCACATAGGGTGGTGAGCATCTCAAGGAAACAAGGGTTTCCTGCAAATATCTGGGAAGTGCAGGAGGCACGGGAATATATCAGACTTGGATAGGGCTCCAACAACGAATAATATCTATATTTCTGTCTCTCTTCCTCCTTTAGGCCATTTCCTTGAGGGGCTTTTATACTCTCTCAAATTAGTTTTTACAGTTGGGAACGGTTAGGCCACGGGCTAGGGTGGTTAAGTTACTAGAACAACCATAAACCTCGTCTCAAGAATAGGGAAAATATATATTTTTTAATTTTTAAAATGGTATACGTGCTTCTCTATGTATGGACTCGTGTATATATGCAGAAAATTTTGGGCAGAGTCAAGTATGGGGTTTCAGATACTGTTCTTTTGAGAAATAAGTCCAAGTCTGAAGGAAGGGTTGCCCAAGGCCAATGCATAAGTCATCAAGTATAAGATGGTGATAAATGATGCTATAACACTGAGAATATATATATTTTATTCATGTTTATAAATGAAAAATCATCATATTTTATGAGTAATTTGAATCATCTCCTTGATTCATTTGTAAAATTTTCAATAATTTTATTCTCTCTCCTTCCTTGTTTTGTATGTAGCTAATCTAGATTTTTTTCACACTTATGTCCTGTGATTGTGCTTAAAATCCAACACGGTATTATAGAATAAGTTATTTTGTGAGTAATATTAATATTTTATTTTAGATTTGACAATATTAGAACAACCCATAGAGAATGGACTAGCTCACAGTGTCCATCACTCCTTTCAATTACTTTGACTAGAAGCCAAATATATTCTTATTGTTGCACAATAAGAGACTCTATAGGATTAAAATAGGTATAGAAATTGATCTTACATCAACCATTGAGAATAAAAATACATAAATAATATGGATGAATCCTATGGGATAATTTTTGCGAGTTTCCCTTGACCTATTCTTTCATGTCGAGTCATGCTCAACACATAATGAAGTTTGGACAAAATTTGGAGGGTTTGTTTAGAAATCAAGATAGGTTGAGAGGAATCGATAAGAGAATGAGATGATTTATCTATATCCCAACCATTTTGAGAACCTACAAGACCTCTCCTCGAGATTCAAGATACTAATGACACAAACAAAAACTTGTGGGATATATAGGAAGGAAGTACATCTTATCCTTTCTATACTTTCTAAACTAGGTCCTAAACATTTGGTCTTTGTCTCTTCTTTCCATACTGCTATATTATCCATGGGAATGAACTGGAAGATTCCATATTTGGATTATAACATTGAATCCTTGATACATGAGTAGAATAAGCTCATACACATTGTGTCTCTTATTCCTTCCATGCCCCATGCACTTACAATGAAGAATGATAATAAGAATGGAAAGAAAAAAACAAGGGATCTTGATCATATAGATGGAGAAAGATATCAATATAGTAAGGAGAATAAGATTCCAAAGGGAGGAAAATATAAGGATAAAACAATGTGTAGCTACTTCAAACCAAGGTTTCATCTACATATTTCTTGTGTGGTGAAGATAATTGATCTAATGGGAAAATTACTTTAGCAACATAATCTAGATGACTATATTTTAGACAATGTCAAGAATAATACTAAATACAAGAAATCATTAAAGGATCAAGGTATGGATTATTATTTCATTGATTTTTCTTCATCATCTAATAAATTTACTTTCGACTCAAGCTCCTCTAATTATATGGTTGCATCGAATCATTCTTCTTTAATACCTTGCACTAGTCACACTCCAATAGCTTCTCCAACACCTCTTTTTGATGGAGATATTCAAGATGATTTGGTATACTATTCGAATCATATTTCTAATAAAATTTTAGGATATGATATATAATTCCATCAACAACCCGTTACATATCTATATCATGTGTTATGGAGGGCACATCATACTCTACATTCATCTAGTGAGTGAAACTGCCAACTTACAGGGAACTAGTTTTCAATTTTATGGTACTCAATGAGCTCTCATTTCTACTATTAACAAGCACAAGGATAAATTAATAGAAAAAATATTCTCATATGACGATATATGATAGATCCAAGGGAAAATTCATGATTGTATTAATCAATGACACCACCCTTCTTCATAAGAACTACATATTTGACTAGTATGCATTGTATTTTGAGGGTGGGTTTTTTCCCATTGGGTTTTCCCTCTCTACCTCACTCTTCTCATAATATATTTTGCATAACTTGTTTCATGAGTATTTAGAATGAATAAAAAATTTTATGACTTATTTTTTTGTTTTTACATAGTTTTTGTACATGAGTACCTAACATTGTTCATAATTCTCGAGACTTATTCACTTGGCCGACTCCCCCCGTTAGGTTTCAAGGGGGGCATTGGAGTACATTGCATTCGGTATTTCATCAGGACATATACTATAAGCTGCTAATTATACCCTCTTCCATAAATTATTAGGGGGATACATGAACACTTCTCATTCACTATTAGACATTCTCTATCATTTGGCACATTTTACTTTTTAGGGTTTTCATATTTTTAGTATGTCTATTCTTTAGCAAGGGTTGCCACCCAGGATAGCATATGGAACTAAATGGATACCTTTTGGAGGATAACATGGCTAATTCGACTCCATGAATTTGAATTATCCCATACCTAGGTCTTCCTAGAGTGACTGCATAAAACCTCTCACATATTTAGGAGTTTTCGCCTAACTTATGTCAACTACCACATGTTAATTGAATTTTAGTCCTATCTTAGGGTCTAATTGAGTCTAAATAATTTATTTTTTTGCATGTGAGAGTTATAAATAAATTATAACTAATTTATAACTCCAATTACTTCCATTTAACTCCATTATTAGATATTTTTCTAATTTCGGGTGGTCTCTCAATCTAATTTTGACTTACTTGCTAACTAGGGAAAGTGCTTTTGTTGTTAACTGAGTGCATGCACATCGAACCCTAATCTAATTTTAATTGTTTCTTCCTCCTATAGAGTATATATTTTCTATTCATGTTCAATAATAATAAATCATCATATTTATGAGAAATTTAACTTGTTCCTTGGTTTGTTAGTCAATTTCTCGGTAGTTTTATTCTCTCTTCTTACTTGTTATGCAAGAAGTTGGTCTAGTATTTTTTTCACACTTAGATCCTATGATTGTGATTAAAATCCAACAATATGTTCCCATCTGTTATCAATATGAAGAGTGCTAATACAATATTGAGCTTCATTTTCAATCTAAATATGAAAATTTGTAAATGTTTCAAATGATTGAGATTTTTGTTTCAACAAATAAACGCAACACATTTTGGTGTAGCCATCTATAAAAGGCATGATATATCTATTACCAAAAGTATATGGAACAATCATGGTGACACAAAAATCATTGTATCAACTCTATATTTCTACATGCTCTAGATGTGGAATCATAAAATGTTCCTTCTTGTGTTTATAAGAATACATGCCTCACATTTCTCCAACTGCTAAGGAATGGTGGAAAAACTAGAAACACCATTTGTTTTCAACATATGAAGAATATCATAATGTATGTTTATAAATATAACATGACACAAGAGACTAGAAGACGATGCACCTTCATCATGGTGAAAAAGGTATGCATAATTTTGTGCATGTGCAAATGTCCCTTTCAGATTCAACAATCTGTCAATGTTCTCCCATCCTATTATGACAACCATGTTGTCAAAATACCTCCTTATTTCAAATTTGCACCACCTTATTTCAAATTGTTCATCAAACATGTGAATAGAATGTCCTTCTTATGAAATTCACATAAGAGACAAAAAGTCTATTTGCCACTAAGGAAGATAGAGAACATTATACAAAAGGAAATTGAGGAATCCAAGCAATTTGAGCCTCATGTTGCGAGTTTAGTTCGGTTTTTAAATAAGAAATATATACATAGTTTATTGCACCTCCTATATTGTCAATAAATTCCTCAAAGAAGTATCTACAAAAATTAATGTGGAAAGTAGAACGAGTATCAAGCAACCAAGCATCTCTCCAAGGAGAAAATGAAGCTTTTAATAAATCTTCATTTATGTTAGTATTGGAATGGGCAGGTTCAAGAGCTTTATATTTTGCTTCCTTTTGCTCCTATCTGTCTTTCATATTCTCCCATTAGATCCGTAAATGTCTTTTCTTCATCTCCATTATTTCCATTTCAAACACAATGAAGATGATATCTCTCACTTTAAATATTTTTAACTCCTAATTTTGATATCCTTATTTATGCATCCCCTTTTATTTCCTTTTTCTCTACAAAAATCATGTGATTGATTCTTCCCTATTTGAGAATGACATTATTCTGTCTAGTGGGTTGAGCTAGTCTTGAAGTGAAATTTATGGTTTATGAAAAGAGGGCCCCACAATTGAAGAAACAAAATCCAAATATGCAAAAGAACCAAATGAAAATCAAGGTGTCAACATTGAGAATTAACTTCAAGAAAATTTGATGGGGGAAGTTGTGGAGTCGTAACATTGTTTGAACTTGAGTCCATGAGGTGGCCATATCCATTGGCAACACCTTAGACATGGACAAAGAACACACACAACATGATTTCAAACCCCATCTTCAACAACAATTAAATTGAAAGCCATCATTGAATGATGATGAAGATGGAGTCAATGGTACCAAGGTACAGTCAATAGTACCAAGGTATGAGATGAATGGATTCCAAAATTCAAAGAGGAATATCGTGATGCTTTGAATAATATAAATGATTGCATTGAATATTGGAATTGCCAGTTCATAGAGGAGGTTTTACTACTGGCATGGATGAGGAGCCATGAGTTTGTTTGGGAACCAAAAATTTAAAACTTGGCTATGTTTCAGAGTCAATAGAGGCACCAATGACAAGCTTTGAATATGAGAAACATGTTATTACCATTATTTAATTCCTTTAAGGATGGTTTTCCTATAAAGGGACCTTCCACCTTGAACCCTACCTTCAACAAAGTATCTTCAATTCAACCTATTCCATTATCCTTCATACCAAATGATGTGATTTATTCTCGTCCCAAGGCAAATAAGCTCTAAAGATCACAGAGTTATAAAAAAATAACTTGCATTGATACCATTGCGAATTAAGGGATTTTTAATTCCAATGATGAATTATATTTGTTTATAATGAGCCATATATTAATATAATAGGAGGCGACCTTTGGTTTCATCTTCTAAGAGGTATCAAACTTTTATATTTCTCCTAAATTTTAATATTTACAAAATACGATAATCCCAAGGATTATGTACCTAACACCCATGGACAATAAATTTATTCATAAAAGAGTGGCTCCACATGGGTTGGTTTGTCATCCTTCTTCTTTCTAGTGCCAAAATGTTGAGATCGAAATTGGTCCCCTCACTAATACCAACAAAGCAAGTTTGCTAGATAAAAGTGTTCAATTGAATATATTTACAATTGGTATGGAAAACCCTATGAATTATTACTCGATTGACACCATCAATTTAATTATTTAAAACAATGTGAATTTGAAATGAGAACTGGTACAAGTACCCGATTTTTTGAGGTAGCAAAAAATCATCTGATTTTGAAAAGTGTTGATTCAGAATACACCTTTTTTTTAGGTAGCAAAAAATCGTCTCATTTTGAAAAGTGTTGATTTAGAATACACCTTTTTTTTGGGGTAGCAAAAAATCATCTCATTTTGAAAAGCATTGATTTAAAATACACATTTTTTTTTAGCATATTTTTGACACTTTAAATTTTCTCATGTATCAGATATGAACATTTTTTTTTTAAAATGTTAGCGATATTTCATGCTAATTTTGAAAAGTGTTAATGCAACATTAACCCCATTTTTTAGAGGGCTTATTTTTTACATTTTAAATTTATAATGTATAAAGTGTGGAATTTTTTTTTAAATGTTGAAGATTTTCATGCAGATTTTGAAAACCATCAACATTTTTTTTTTCAAGGCATATTTTTGACACTTTAAATTTTCTTATGTCCTAAGTATACATAATATTTTTGTTAAATGTTGATTATTTAACCATTTTAAATAAAGAGAATTTTGAGATCTAAAATGGGGCTCCTAAGGAAAATAATAAAAAAATACTTAAAACAATAAAATTAGGGTTATGAAAAGTAGTTTTCTTATTTGTACTTATACTTATTTCCTTATATATTTACTCAAATGTCAAGTGTATGGACCCATTGACTGTAAAACCAAATTATGCATCTAAAGAGTACCCACTCTGCATACTTTTTGAGTAGACACACAAAAAAAAAAAAAAATTGAAATCACATGAAAAACGTTTTTCATGAAAGAAACACATTTTTCATGTGATTTCATAGTTTTCAATGTGATTTTGCTAAAAAATATGTAGAGTGTGTACTCCTTCCAATGCGTACCTACACTTTACATTTGAGTAAATCTTTAAGAAAATTATAGAAAATCTTAAGGGAAAATTTTCATCCATGGGAAAAATTAAGGGTTTTTTTTTTTTGTTGGGAAAATATTTTGCAAAGAGTGTTTTGACTATGTATCCCCCAATATTTATTTAAATAAAATTAGTTTCAAAACCATTAACCCATGGAAATTTGATAGGGGAGTGTTGAAAAATTCAATTCACTTTGCAAATTCATAGTAGACATCCCATTCGCCCTATTTGTTTGGTAATCAGAATTAATATGATATATTTCTTCCTAAGTTTATGAGAATACAAATTATTTGGAGTTATTTCACATTATGGAAGTCATTTTCACTCTATTCTTTTTTTTTCATGCTCAAAATTTATTTTAATTTAGTTATTTATGGTAAAATTTAGCCAAGACTACCCTAAATTAATGAGAATATAGATTATTTAGAATATTTTCACATTATTATTTAGAATATTTTTGATGCCCCAGATTTGTTTAAATGTGTATTTTTAAGGTAAAAGTTAGCCCACTTCATTGAATCTAGGTTTTACTAAAGGACCATGGAAGAGAAGGTTTAGCCCAAAAATAGATCAGTTTTTCAATTCTTTGTGGGTTATTCAACATCTAGCGAACACATGACTATTCAACCTTTTGAATTTTAATTTGGTAAGCACCCACATGCATGTTCTTTTTCAAATGAAGAATGAATGTGTTATTAAAATTATACAATTATTTTGAGCTAAATTGTTATGATTTTTTCTTATTCTAAAACTTTATATAAATAGTAGGCACCACAACAACATTTAAAACTTTACATGCCTCAACAACATTTAAAACTAAAAATCGTTGATAACAATAACTTTTGGCAATGAAAAAACCTCATAGACTATGTTCCAAATGGATCTCTCAATTCAGGGAATTGTCAAAGTTCCATTGAACAATTAATCTTTCATACTATTAAATTTTATCTCATTTAGATTCACCATGGCCTCTTGTAATATGATATCTATAATGGCATCTATTAACTATTAGTTATATAGCTAAAATAAAATTTTATTTATAATATAAATATCTATAATTTATATATACATAATTAAATTTTTATTGTCCCAAGAGGCACTCTCCACCTCAGTATGGTAGAGATGTTGTAATGTACTGTCATGTCATGTTTAACAGCTTGACTTGGTTTAATTACATAAAAATAAAATAAATAAATAAATAAATAATTAGAATAAAATTAAAGTTAAATAGTCATTTTTCCCATAGACATTAGACTCTAGATTTTGAATTTAATATTTTATTTTTTATTTTCTGTAAGCTTGGCAGTACCTTTTCTTTTCTATTAATCATAAAAGTAGGTTAAAAATATATCATGTCTAATGGACTCAACCTGCCCGAAGGAAACCAGGTCTTTTGGCCATTGAACTGCTTTATAGGCCATCCAAAACATGAACAATTTGAGTCTGCCTACCCATGTCCTATAGGAATTTAAGTCTGTTACACCACTACACTTAATATTACTGAAATAAAAGTTATCCATCAAAACCATCATAACAAAACAAAATGATTATCACATCTTTCCGGTAGATAGTTGTCATAGGACTCTATCAACACTAGATCTTTAGCGCTCGAACCTGACATTTCGAATTGGTGCATACCCTGCAACTAACGCTCTATTCTGCCAAGGAAGCCATTTTGATGGTGTAGCTTCGACCGTATAGAATGCAATTCCTTTTGAATATCCTTGGGGTTCATCTCTTCCTACGGATGCTTCTCTCCTTCCTAGATTTGAGTGATGACTTTCGCCATGATACACTTCATGAGCTAGTATAGGTGGATTATTTTCTTGAACAAGGTGAGTCGCCCTCAGGTGTTCATGGGGTCCATAACCAGTGGCTCCCATTCCTCGACGAGAGGCTCAACTACTACCTTTGATTTTAATTTTCACTCCCACGATGATATCATTGTTTTAACTTGTGCTTAGGTCTCAACACTGAACGCATGCAATATGTTCTACATGTTTTCCGCATCCTAATTTCTTCCTCGCTTGTGGGGCCCGCTGTTTGAGGACCCTTGCCTATTCCCTTTCTCTCCTTGATGATTTTTAGCGCGTCCCTCCCACCCTCTCTTACCATTGCCTAGAGCCTTCCCCATTCTTCTGTTCGACGTGCCACCCCTCATCTTCAAGACCACGCACACCCACACAAGAGATGGAACCCTCAGTGTAAGAGTCAATGCGATTGTCGGGTTAGGCGGACTTGTAATGAGCAAACAAAGAAACTTTTTATTAACTCTTCGCTGCTTGGCGTTCAGAAAATTTATGGGCACTGCTTACCCTTCCTTCCCACTGACTAACTCGGGTTCTTTCCAATGTGGAGAACCCCAATTTATGGTGTCTCTGAGTTGTGTCATCGTTATGATAATGAGCCCAACAAACAATACCTCTGTGGGTTGATATTCTCGGTACCTATGAAACCATATCTGCCATCTACTCTCTCTGGCTTGCCAAGATGGAAGCCAGAGATGGAGCAGGTCACCGACTAGAAGGATTTGTGTTATCTCAATTACAAACCAAAACCACCAATACATTCCCATTTGTATTACCAGAGTGCCATAGAACATGGGTATCGACATGGCTAAAATAAGGAAAAATATTTAAAATGACAATCTAAATATCCAATGCAGAAATATCCTCCAACCCTTCCATTCTTGTTGCATTATCTTAGGCGGTGTAGAAATTTCTGAATCTTATATCTTATGCAGAAATTATTACTGTTAACATGGTTATGCTCCTCCTACTTATAAAAGTTATTAACTGAATAAATTCAAGTTAAAATCGAACTAAAACACATAACAGATCTCTACCAATTTAGATCTAAAATAAGCACATGCACACATAGACAAAGTGACACAGTTATTTCTAGAAAAATAGTCCCCGAAGAAACCCAAGGTGGGAAAACCGATCTCTGGCTGCTGGAGGGTTCTATTATTAAGAATATTTCTGAATACACAACTCTGGGTTCCAGATCTGGAAAATCCGACAGAGAAAAAACTATATCTACAACTCTACGAAAAACCTGCGTACGCCAAAATGACGTGATCACCTCAAACAAGATTTACGAGACCTCATGGAAATCTAGGCCTAGAAACCCCAGCGCTGCCCCTGAAAGGCTCTGCGTCAGCCTCTGAAGCCCCTGAAAGGCTCTGCGTCAGCCTTGGATGACCTCCAAACCCTCAGCGCTACTCTGGAAGGGACTGCTTTATCCCAGATTGGGTGATGCAATCACTACGCTTCCCCTAAGGGTCTCTACGTAACCCATGAAGGGTCTCCTGAAAATTACACTCTCCTTGCTGCTGCCTTCCTCTGCGTTGTCCTTGAGCTGATCTCTTCTACACCTCTTGTGTATTCTAGACCCCGGGATCAGATCATCCCCTTGGTCTAAATTCCCCTCTCTGCAGCTAAATCACTTCTGAGTATTCGTAGCAAACCTTGCCCTAGAATCTCAGCTTAGCTTCGGTGCTCTGCCTCTGTGTGTCTTTACAAATGACCCAAAGCCTTTCCTTTATACTTTTCTCGTTGACAATTCAACGACCATGATCAGATCTTGAATCAATGGCTATATTAAAAGAAAGATTGATCTGTGTGACTTAAGACAATTTCATCACGTGTTTAATTAAATTCCCTTTAATTATTTAAGTTTCCTAAGTTTTAACTTAGGAAATATATAAAAATAATTAATTAATTTAATATCTCCTAAACCAGATGAAATTTCCCAAATCCATTTCTAGGTCTTGCAGATCAGATGAACTCTAGTCCTTCCTCAAAATTTGGGACCTAGAGCACAACTGATGCTACCCCAAATACACAAAATCTCAACACTCCCTCTTAGCATTAAGGGTGTGCTCTAGTAACACATCACACTTATGCATTACATGATTTTGGGCACTCGTTCTGTACTTTTGAAGCTTGGCCTCCTGCCACTCAACTCTGCACTGCTACTACCATTTTGTACTATTGCACAGGACTCTGCCACTACCACTGCAACCACTGTACTGCAGCTCCCTCTTAATATGCTGCATTTGTACTACTCATAGCACTGCCACTGTTGATCTGTTGTGCACTGCAACTTCAGTTGTTGAGAGAAACAATTGAATCTCCTACCCATTAATCTTTGACAAACAAATCAAATAGGCTACATCCTCATCACTGAAGCTCCATAGGCTACAGATCTGTGCTGGCATCTAAAGAACGATGCACAACTACAACTCTGCTTGCGTAATCAGACTCCCTCTGCACAATTGAAGTCACATCAACCCCTTGTGCTGAAAATTATCACGCTGCTATTGCACTGCTATGTCCGTCTGAAGCCTTCTGCGTTGTTGCAGCTCTGCACTGCGTAAGCAACACTGGTCTGCGTTGTTGAAGTCACATCAGCCTCTGCGCTGCTACTGCTTCTACGTTGTTGCTGCTTTGATCTATGCTGCTCCGTCCAGCCTCCAAATCTACCTCTACCTCTGCCTCATCTGTGATCTATGCACCCACTGCTCCACTTATCCCGCTACTGTATTAAGGCTGTCGTAGCTCGCATGTGATCCAAGAGATGAGTTGCTCAAGGATCCCACCTTACTTCCATGTAGCTCCTCTACATGTCCATGTCACCCCAGCTCCGTGGTTCATGAACACTCATGGCTGCATCATCTCCTAACCCATCATCTGCCACAACTGCTTTGGAAGAAGATGCTTCCTTGTCCCTTTTCTTCTCTAGACAATGGCTGGAAAAATTTCCCATTTCACCACACTAAAAGCACTTGATCTTTGAAAGATCCTTCTTCTTCTTTGGCTGATTCTTCGATGCCAAGGCTACATCTTCCTCATCTTCCTTCTTTACTTTTCTCAATGCAGGGCTATGCTGCCTCTTGGTGAAGCTGCGTAGTTCTTCTTGCCGTAGGATTGACCACAAGCTGTCCCAATCTGGGAGGTCCGCTCTACCCAAGATACTTTGGACAAAGGTTTCCCACTCATCCGTGAGTGCATTGAGGGAAGTCCTGACTATCACTGCATCATCGACGGTTGCACCCATTGCAGTCAGTTGATCCCTGATTACTTGCAGTCTGAAGAGGAAGTGTTCCATGTCTTCTCCCTTGGTCAGCATGAATGACCTCATTTGGGTCTCTAACAACATTTTCCTTTGGACAGAATTTCCCTCATATAGGGAAGTCAAGGCCTTCCACATCTCATTAGTTCTCTTCTTCTCAGCTATGTGTGGTACAGTATGGTCCTTGATACTATCCATTATCAGCCGCTTGGCATGCCCAACAACTTACCTATGCTTCTGTAGGAGATCCGCATCTGTCGGTGTGGCCAGAGTCTGCTCTACATGGTATCTTAGATTGTACGCCTCAAGGACAATCAGGATCCTTGCTTTCCAAACCGAAAATTTTGAGAGGCCCTCTAGCCTATCCTTATCATGCAGTCCATGAGGAGCCATTTGCTCAAAACGTGTCAGAACTTCCTTTTCTCTTTGCTAGAGAAATGGATCTAAGGCCCTTGGTGAAACAGGTGCCTTCTGCTCCCTCTAACAACTGATTTCCCTCCTTGGAAATCTACCAAATCAATTATGATTCAGCTTCTTCTTTGATCCTCTGATCAAACTCTAAGTTTCCTTTGGCAAGAAACTTCCTGAGAAGTTGATCTCCTCCCAATCTTTGTCACTTGTGCTAAGGCTAAAAATCTGAAATCTTCAAAGTTTTAACCCCACCAGCTCTTCTGAATTTCTGCAACTTTCTGCAGACTTTTTCTGGATCTGACAGATTCAGATCTGAATCACATTGGCTGGCTTCAGACCCAACCAACGCTATTTCTGAGCTATCTTTGCACAATAATTGTGTGGGCTTGCTAGGACACAGCGTTGGACAACGTCACCCTTCCCTCTGTGTGAATCTGCTCCTGAAACCCACGTTGTCCCTTCAAATATGCTTCTCTGCTGCTTTTCCAGCTGCTTTCTGCAGCTATATCCTTTAGATCCTTCAACTAGTGACCCTTCTAGATCTGCAATTTCTCTGATACCATGTAGAAATTTATGAATCTTATATCTTATGCAGAAACTATTACTGTTAGCCTAATTATGTTCCTCCTACTTATACAAGTTATTAACTGAATAAATTCAAATTAATCGAAGCAAAACACATAACAGATCTCTACCAATTCAGATCTAGAATAAGCACATGCACACATAGACAAAGTGACATAGTTAATTCTGGACAAATAGTCCCCGGAAAAACCCAAGGTGGGAAAATTGATCTCTGGCTGCTGGAGGGTTCTATTATTAAGAATATTTCCAAATACACAACTCTGGGTTCCAGATCTGGAAAACCCAACAGATAAAACACTAGATCTACAGCTCTCTGGCTGATCTAGGGCCAAAATAATGACTGATCCACATCCTCAAACAAGATTTATAGGACTCAACCAAATCTAGGCCTAGAAACCCCAATGCTGCCCCTGAAAGGCTCTGCGTCAGCCTCTGAAGCCCCTAAAAGCCTCTGCATCAGCCTTGGATGGCCTCCAAACCCTCATCGCTACTCTGGAAGGGACTGCGTTACCCTAGACTAGGTGACGCAGTCACTACGCTGCCCCTAAGGGTCTCTACGTAACCCGTGAAGGGTCTCCTGAAAATTACGTTGTCATTGAGCTGATCTCTTCTCTACCTCTTGTGTATTCTAGACCTTGGGATCATATCATCCCCTTGGTCTAAATTCCCCTCTCTGCAGCTGAAACACTTCTGAGTATTCATAGCAAACCCTGCCTTAGAATCTCAACTTAGCTTCAGTTCTCTGCCTCTGTGTGTCTTTACAAATGACCCCAAGCCTTTCCTTTATACTTTTCTCGTTGACAAATCAACGACCATGATCAGATCTTGAATCAATGGCTAAGATTAAAAGAAAGCTTGATCCGTATGACTTAAGACAATTTCATCACATGTTTAATTAAATTCACTTTAATTATTTAAGTTTCCTAAGTTTTAACTTAGGAAAACATTAAAATAATTAATTAATTTAATATCTCCTAAACCAAATGAAATTTCCCAAATCCATTTCTGAGTCTTGTAGATCAGGTGAACTCTAGTCCTTCCTCAAAATTTGGGACCTAGAGCACAACTAATGTTATACCCCAAATACACAAAATCTCAACATGCGAAACCTTCGTCGTATTTACCCAGAAGGCCAAAGAAACATACCAGAAGTTGTGACCGTTTTCCGCTTGGTTCCTCTGATGCCTCTACTCTCCAGACCAATACGATTTGGCTACCGCCTCCCACAGAGCACAAGGGAAGAACCTTACGAGTGCTTGCATGCAAAATGAATTTCCCACCACCTAGAGATCAAGGTTACCTTCATGCTGATCCCAATCTGACACCCACCGATGTAACCTCCTATCCCTCTTAACGTCAAGTGTGCAGTGGCATCAGGAATGCTGCTCACTTTCCCTCTCTGTCGTGTGGACTTTCATTTACTCGATCCCTAGATGGATGTCCCCATCCTCGCACCTCGATAAGGGGTTAATATTTTTATTTTAAAATATAATATACTATTATTTTATTTCTTAATAAAATTATTCATTTTTTATATTTAAAAAAAATATTACTTTCATTAAAATTTTAAATATAATATTTCACCCTCTAATAAAAATTTTACTCTTTCTATTAAAGGATAATTTTTTTTTTTTTTTGCCCAGACTCTCCACCCTAGTACTCCATTGTCGTGTGCAATTAAAATTTTTAACTTGTTCAAATTATATTAAAATAATAATTAAAATTAAATTAAATTAAATAAAAAATGTATCGTTTGTGTTTTTTTATCCACCTTTTTACAACCCATTATTTTTCCAATAATACTTTTATATAGCGTAAGGTTTTGAAACTATCATAGCATTATGTCAAGCATATCTTGCATCCATAGGAAGGAAGAGAAGAAGCTATCGACCAAACAAAGCTCCATTTCACCAGTTATTTATAACCTTTTAATTTTAGCCATTAGCTAAATTTCGCAAATCTTATGCTCAAACAATTTTGGACAATTTTGGCATTGAAATAAATAAGTAAAATATTTATTTGATTTGGATCATTTCACATGTGACACCCTCATTAAAAGACAATTAGTTACAATTGGTTAAAAGACTATTGGTTTATTATTCTCTTTAGTTTTTATTTTCTTTTATTATTATTCTGGACAAGGAAAACTTAATGGAAAATTTACTCATGACATAAAGTATTAGCTGTTACTGAGTTAATAGATAAAACAGAAAATAAAGAATGGAAAAGGGGAAAACCTTTTTTTTTAGACTGTGGGTGAAGTTTTCTAGGAATAGGAAGTGGTTGGGAAAACAATTGGAAAAGCAGTTACCTATCCTCTGGAATAAAAGGAATTCCAGAAGAAGGGTAAGGGTTCTGTGCATTTGCTAGCTAAGGGTGAAGTACTTCTAGAGCTGGTGAGAGACCAGTTGAATTTACTTCTGAAACCCTATGGGCAATATTTTTCTGTCTGTAGACTGGATTTAGCATCCTGAAGTCTCAGAAGAAAAGACTATCCACTGATTCCCGTGGCGCTGTCCAAGTCCTGGAGCTCGGGGGAAAGAGGCGGACGTCATTGCCCCTCTTAATGGTTGGGAGGACCACAGTCAAAATAAGGAGTTTCGTCTTTATTCAAATAAGTACTTAGAACCTGTCAGTAATTGCAAGTGATAGAATAACTGTTTGTTATTGCTGTAATTAAATGTGGGATACTAGGTCGATTATGAGATTCTACAGGGTAAAAGCTATTTATATAGATTGCGAGCCTAGTTTGGGACAGAGATGACCATGTGTACCACATAGAATGGATAGTCATGAAATAATCGAGAAATGTTATTTTATCTTTGTGATTTCTGGAAAAGATTACAGTAAGAGTTTGAGTTAGATGTATATTTTATGTTGATGATTTCTGGAAAAGAATAATGTAAGAGTCTGAGTTAACTGAATATTGTTTTGTTATCTTTCCCATAACATGCAAGAACATTAGTATTGGAGTCTTGCGACTGCCCTACCGTGCAGGGGTTGAATATGTTTAGTAGTATGTCTTGAAAAGAGAATCTTTCTGTGAATGGAGTCATTAGGAAAGAAAACTCTGTGGATTTTGTTTAACAGGAATATAGAAGTATTTTTAGTAGTAGAATTATCTTGAAGGAAAAATGAAAGAAACTCTAAACCCTAATGAAGTCACAGAGTTAATGGGTCTGTTCGACATAAAAGAAAGAACATAGAGTTTATGAGAGGATCTTTCAATCCTTAGAGCGGCGGCCGAAGCCTCAAATATTAAATTGAACTCCGCCCTCCGACATTAAAGAAGAAATCGGTAATGCTAAACTTCTTTCTAATAACTGTGCGAAAACAGTGGAAAGACTTAACGGTCAGAAACCCTCTGACAAACTCCAGAGTAGAAAAGAACCCTTATAGAGCAATATTCCTTAACAGGTAAAACGAGAGAAAATACATATGTATAACTGTGCATGCATAAAGAACTTCGCTATAAGAGGAAAAAATTGTGTAGAACAATTAAATAACCGAACCGGTAGTATCCGGAGTAATATAAACTGAGAATTCATACAAGAAGATAGTAACAGCAGTATCAATTGGGTAAACAATAATATCATTCCAAGAGTTACAGTCCATAAAGACAAAAAAACACGGAACTTAAAAGAGAAGGAATGTTTCTTTTACAGACTTGAGGAGATGCAAAACCCTGATAAACATTCTGCCTGATAGGCGATACCATTCACAAGGTCTAGGGAAAAGAACCCGAGCATAATAACTCTTATGTGCAGAGTATTTAGTTCCTATTTAGCTAGATACAAAGAAAACCTAACCTAGGGTAACTAAACAAGTTAATCTTGCTCCGACCAACAGGCTGAAGGGTTAACCAGAGCCAAAAACCGTATAGATTCCAGGGTACCTACAAGAATCGCTGGAGTGGTGTTAACGCCGGAACAAGCTCGAAGCCTTTTTAGGAAGTAGAGCTTAGGTTTCGAACCCACCTGGTTTTACATTAACAGAAGAAGAAACAAGCTCTGTCATGAATGAATGAACAGAAATTCTAATAGCAGAAATTCCACTAGCGTGCCATAAACGAAAAAATATGTGTCTTGTGAATTTACCTGTGAGGTGAAGACTGTAAAATCCTTTGCGTGGGGGCAGATTCCTGCGCCAGAGGAAAAGAAAAACATATGAAAGTTTTTTAGACAGGGGTTACAACTTATAACAGCATAAAAACAACAATATGTTAAACCTGGAGAAGAAGTTGGGTGATCTTACCGGCGGAATGGGGCAACGAAGTAGGTTAAACCAGAGCTGGGTTCTGATGGAGGCGGAAACCATGTTCTCTGAGACTTCAACCTGGTTGGTGACAGAAAATCTTGAAGCCATAGAGCTGAAAACACAAGAATTGATCAAAAACCCTATAATTACTTCAGAGTCTTATCATACGCTTGAAAACTGTAATTTTTCCTGTGCTTAGTAAAAGGTTACCTCGCCCGGATTCTTCCGGAGGCATTTCCGCAGGCCAGACGAAACCCTGAAGCAGAACGAATGGAAGGAATGGCGCAAATGCCGACTACAGGTTTGTGAATACCGCGGGAAGACCTATTGCGATATCCGAGATTTGCTGAAGAGTAATCAATACACCTGTCAACATTTATTAATGTAGTACTGGCATCGCAGAGATATTCGAGCCACCTGACTTGGCAGCAGGATGCGATGCCAAGTGGCTTAGTCATGTGCCAACAGTCCGGGTAGTAAAGTTTGGAGTGTTGTGGAATTCTATAATTATCCACGGAAACCATAGTTGATATAACTTCGCTTTCATATTTCCAATTATAACGAGCATGTGACAGCCTTTACCTTTGTTTTATTAAATCCAAAGAAACATAGATGTGACAGATGTATGGTTAGGCTTATTTTTGGTTGATGAAAACTCTTACTCTATTTTTACCATAGTTTAATTGCAACTGAGTAATTATTATATGGTGTATGTTGCGTGGAAATTAATTTTTTTTTTATATTTGTGAAAACTGGGTTATGTTTGTGACCCATTTCATCAAAATTTTATTCTTGCCAAAAACTTTAAATGGTTAGACGCACCAAATATTTCTACCACATTACTTAATTTATAAAATTATACATATTTTCATAAATCCAATTTGGTTTTATTTCATTTTAATAAAATGGAAAAAAAATTGTTATAAAAAATATATAAATAATCTATATTTGCCTGAGCACTGAGCGAAAATTCCACCCTGTTCAAAAAGTAAATAAAGTTTTTGCTTATTTAAATAATAAATAAATAGAGGAGCTGGTCTTTTCTACCAACTCCTCTAACACTTTGAGGATTATTTTAATAGAGTATTATTTTCCACAGGATCGTTCAATAAGTTCGAAAGGACACTTTACTATCCTATCCTATCCTCTAATACTTTGGAATTCAAGAAGAATTGACTTTTGTTTGATTTTATAACTAGCAATTGCATGGGTGCTAGGGAACGTAGAAAGGAGCAGTGAATCATATTGTACTACATGTAAGGGTATATGATGACTGTGAACTTATGAGGTGTAAAATGTGACATTGATTAATTACATGGATTGTTAGCTTTTAAACTATGAAAAAAGATTATTTGTGTTATTTTGAAGGATATATATTGAGTTTAGAGCTATTGATTGTAAGATTTGTTTTTATATATATTATGTTTGATGTTGTTTGCTCAACTTCAAGGAAGAATCAAGTTAGGTAATTTCATCTCCACGACTTTAATTTTATAAATTTGTGGTTCTTCTCTTAAATCATTATGTCTTAATAAAAATTTCAAATTTCTATAACAAAAATACTTTATATAATTAAATTTAAACTTTTCAAACCAACAAATTTAATAATCATTTTCCTTAATATAAAATTCAAGGGCATGTAATTAACTCAAATAACATGTAGAAATACTCTAATTATTAAAATTAGAAATAAAATTTGAACGAAAAATACGAACTTTATTACCATCAATCTAATTACCACGAATGTCTTGTTCAGTGTGCATCGTAAAGATCTTGCCCAAGACATCATTGAATTTTAGTGAAGATAGGTCATCTAAACCTGTAGTAGTAGCTAGTGTTACATCATTCTACAAAAAAAAGAAGTAAGAGTGATATTATTCAATATAGAAGAAAACCCATTTGGAACAAATAGAAGGAAAAAGTGACAACATAGTAGCCTGATTTTGCATGCAAGACGGTCGTTTCCAAGTAGGGGGTATTCCTAGTCATAAAGACAAGGTGTTGCCCGACAGCGACAACACCAATTGACGTCCAGAGTTGGTACGCGGTCAAGATAGTATGATCGGAGTTGCCTGTGTGCATCCCTTTCATGTACATGAATGAGGAGATGCATCGTGTTTTTTATCCTTTGAAGTTGTTGCAATGTCGAGCGCAAATGGTATAGTGGTGGAGTAGGTAGAAGTAGGAAGCGTTCTTGTATATTGAGAAGTGAAATCACCTCTTTAGCGATTTCCTGGCAGAATTTGTCGAGCTTCGAAATATATCTACGATCCATATTTTTCTGCAGGGAAAGGAAAAGCATGTAAGTGAACATGTAAAAAGTAAACACTCATAATGGAAAGCACAATAAGAAAGAAATAGTAGGAAACATTTTGAAGTGAAATTATATTGGAAATTGAAAACGTAAATCAAGTAAGAAAATTGCAAGGTCTTATGATAAGAAAGAAGATGGAAGATGTAAAAGTGGAATGTAAGCGAAGGGAAGGTACCAATAGGAGAAGGTCTTCAAGGAGTTTGAGTAATAGATTTGGAGGCAAGGTGCATCTCTTCTTGTTTTTTGCGCATGACAAAATGGTTCTCGTTCATCCGTGAATAGCATGTGAAGGGGAAGGCAAGGGAGATGTAAAGATCATTCAACGATCAAACTCTTGAGATGGCTGTGAAAGTTAGGCCTTGGTGATCAATGTTGCCGATGTCGATTGTTGCCTTATCTAGTGTCATGCCTTGTGATTTATGGAATGTTAAGGCCCATGCCATGCGGAGTGGCACTTATGTTCGTGAACCCCTTATTATGGGGGGGATTGGGACAATATTAGGATTTGAAGGATCCCATGGTGGACCCTTGAAGTGAAGAAACTCAACAACAACAATGAGGGTAGTTCAGGTGGTTTATAGCCTGTTGCATATACGATTGCGCGGACGGTGCCGAGTGAACCGTTAACAAGACCAGCCACGACCCACAAATTTCTTGTGAGAATAACACGTTGCTCAATGCAAAGGGGTATTTTCGCAGCAAGTTGATCATCTTCTGGTTTCTTGGTTTGGAGTTGCCTCCTTTCGGCAGTATAACAACGCGCAAATGGCTGGTTTAGTGTTTTTAACATGGCTTTATTGTGCAGCCCAACAACCTCATTTGTTGCATAAAGATGCATAGAATTAGAGAACGACTATACTTCGGCTTTAGGAAGAGTTGTTTTTGAACATGTCATAAGAAGCTTCCAATCAAAAATAGTGGGGGTTGCATTGCGAAGGTTGGAGAGGAGTTCGCGAAAGGAAATTTGTGCAGGGCTTGTTCCTTATTGCTGAAACACTGTTGAAAGTGTAACCACAGTATTGAAGCTTTGCCATAGTGCAGTGCCACGAGAAGTTCCTACATACATTGGCGTGTCTTTCACTGGTGGAAGTTGGCCAAGGTCACCCACAAGGATTATAAAACGTCCACCAAATGGGTTGTTTCTATTTGACGGGAATGCCTTGCGCAAGCGATCATCGATTTGAGAAAGAAATTTAGGACCAATGAAGCTCATTTCATCAATTAGAATGTAATTGATATGCCGAAGTTGTTCTTGAAGGTTTAGGAGGGATTGACCCTCTAAAGGTTCCATAGAGTATATAGGGATCCGAAGAGCAGAGTGGATCGTCAGAGCATTAATGTGAAATGCTGCAACACCGGTTGGAGCAAGCAAGAGGAGGGGGTATTCTCCAGTGGTGGAGTTTTCAAGGAATGCATTTTTAAGCACTCAATTAGGAATGACTTATTGGTACCAGCAATGCCTTGGATTATCATTGTTAATTTTTTTTTAGCGACGTTGTTGCAGAAGTGGGCGAAAATGATATTGAATGCAATGGTTTGGCTTGGGGACAAGGAGGAAACGAATGTGCGCATGGAGTTGGGAGTTAATGAGAGCCTGTGGAGGAGCGGTTCAAGTCAATGAAGCAGATGGTTGTTTCTTGCAAGTGTGAAGGGATTATAGAGTGGCCCCAATTATGGTTTGCATCAAAGTCACGATGGCCAAGCATTTCAAGCTCATCGAGGAGGAGGTTGTTACCTAGGTGGAGTTGAGAGATAAATTTCCATTCATCCATGTCATGCATGGGGGCATGGGGAGGGTTATCAGGCGATGAACAGATAGAGTCGGAGAGGTCAGGGGTGGACGGGGTGTGGTGAACATGCCAAGGCTGATATGTGTGTCTATCTTGTTCCCAGTGTGCAACAATGGCTGCGTCAGATATGTCGATATCAATAGGGAGGCTACGGAAAGGGCAGTATAGAAGGAGTTCGCTCCAACAGAAGTCTACATAGGATGGTGATTCTTTCGATGGAATGGAGGTGTAACGAGGAAGAACGCGCACAACCATGGGAGGGAAGATTTGTTTCCATGGTGATCATTTTCGACGGGAGGATAAGGACCAGGAGCGTGCAACTTCAATAAGAGACAAATTTTCAAGTGCAGGTGGTCTTTGCATGTAGGAGGCGATGAAAGGTGTTGACGGAAGATGACCATCTAGTTCCTGCAAGACATGTCTAAAGACTTGTTTTTTTACATTGAGGGAGACAAAAGAACAATTTCACTTTGTTAGTGGGAGTTTTTGCAGCATGTGGCATGTTTCTTGTGCACCAATGTCTCGATCAACAACCATCTCAGTTAGGAATTTGCGAATGACAGTGATAGTAGGAGCATCGGGGGGGGGGGGGGAGCATTGTGAGAGACGTGAGAGCATTTGGTAGTAGTTTTTAGACTTTGCCTCTGATTTTGTTGCATACTTTGAAATGTAGTTCAACACAGCATGGCGTGAGATAACTGGCTGAAAGTCAATGTTGGCCCTCCATATTGCAAGCAGATGAGAATTGTGCACATTGATTTTGTCATTATTTCTAGCAGGGCAGTACATTTTTGGGCCAGTAGCATCAACGTGAAGAGAAGAAGTCTCGCGAACCTCCCATGGGGCTCCGTAGCGGCAAGTTGTAGCACTATTTCTTTTGCGCAAACATGTGGTAGAGTGGCAAGTTGTGTGTCTCTGAACATAATTTAGGAGTTGTTCATAGTCTTGCAACTGATTGGCCGTAAAAATTTCATGTGTGCCAAGGAGGCATGGGTCTCGTAGAGATGAATGATGTATTCCAAGAGCTTGGCTGTGAAGGGGGCGAGGGTTCCGAGCAGTGATGTATGTATCGAAAAATTCTTTAGCTGCGTGGACATCTGTGGGGCTGGTCCAGTCGAGAGTGTCCATAGCAGGTGCATTTGGAATCCACGAGAAACCATGGATATGTGCGGAGCCGTGATGTTGCCATTCATACCTTATAAAGGAAGGGGAGAGAAAGTAAGATAGATGCGTGAAAGTGAAAGTAATGAAAGAGAAGACAAGGAAGGAATATTATGCATACCTGCACTAGTAATCCTTTACAAGGAATCCTTTAAGTAGGATCTCTTCCAGGAATATTGTGAATCTGCAATGGATATATTGAGATGCACGATGTGGGTTTCCAAAAATGTTTTGGATTCTCCATAGAGTGTGCTCATGTGAATTGGATGGAGGGTTGGAAGGCATCAAATTATGCAATTCAGGCCATTTCGTATCCGCTGCGCTTAGTGTGAAGAATATGGTAGGGTACCCTACTGAATTATCATGTCGGTGAGCTCCCCTCGAGCCCTAGTCCAGAATGAACGACTCCCACGTAAGGATGAGCCAAAACACATAATCCTATCTGGAATGGTGGAAGGTGGGGTTTGTTGAAGTTGGTGGCGAAGGTCAGCGATTGTTGCTGGAAGGGTGTTTGAAAGGTCCCTTTCAATGAAGACAGAGGCAGTTTCTTGGCTGCGGTGGCACATGATAAGGTTGTACAAGTAATAGCGAAAGCGAGGATGTTGTGCAAAATGGTTGTCATTTTACAACATTAGATGCAAAGTGTATTCATTCATATCCACTTTTCAATTCTTGGTTGGTTAATCATGGCAGATCCTGTGGGGAAGAGGGTGGGGAAGGCCATGGAGAAGAGGCCCTCCGTGTTGTATTCATTGATTGGGGAGAGGCCAATGATGGGCCATTGAAGTGAATGGGTGGGTGTGGAATTGGAGGAATCTATGTAGGCAAGTATTTCATCAATTTCAGAATGAGAGTTTGGTAGAGTTGGAACAAAGGAGGATGGGTGGAGGTCAGATGGGCATGGGTGGGGAAGTTCACAATTACAATTTTCTGGAATGGCTTCATGGAGTGGCATGGAAGTTGTGTTGATATGGCGTAGCATGTTCGAAATGTTGGTAGGTGAAACAGGCAAGCAGAGAGGGAAAGTTGGTTAATATGGACATCTTTGTAGTATGGGTCGTTTTGTAGTTTGAATTGGAAATCTGCATGAACACGTGATCTACTAACAAAAAATTCATATTTTTTTCATCATAACTAGTTTTGTTTACAACAAGGATGTCTAGTTCTGATAGCATGTGAGGAATAGAGGTGACAATATTAGTGATATCTGGATGAAAGCTAATAGTATGACCGGAATATTTGAATTGGCCACCACATGCATGGGTGACTTGAAGAACGGGATTGACACGAGCAATGAGCATCTCTTCAACTTGAGTCAGGCAGGAGAGGACATGTGGTTGGATACCTGGGTCCATGTTGTTTGCGGAGGAGAAACGATGGGTTGTTCGCTTGCCAGCACAACGGGTACAAGAAATGATTCCATCACTTGTTTTTGTTTTCATGGATGGGTAAGCTTCATGACAATTTGAGAAAACTTGAATGGGACAAAGTGCATCGATCCTTTCACAAAAGCGACGAAGTGCATGTTGTAGAAGGATGGGGAGAAATTGTTGGGGAGTTGGAAAGGGAGGAACATGAGGCGGCATATGTATAGGGTAGGCAAGATCCGAAGGAGTTGAAGGGTTTGGAAAGGGTCAGTAAGGAAGTGGAGATGGAAGGGGAACTTGGAAAGTTGGGGTGGGATGTAGGGGAAGGAGGCTATTTTGTGAAGGAATGGGAGTTTGGGTTGCGTTGGTTTGAGACTGAAGGTTTTCTCGACGATTTTCAAAGAGGAGGCGGTGACGTGCATTAATTCTTTCTTTGTTAAGTGCGTAGTGGCGTTGTCGTTGTTCCCTTCCCACAATGTTTTCTGGTGTGGTTGGCATAGCTATTGCAAATAAGGAAAGGTATGTAAAATGCATGAAGTATAATGCGAGTGATTATTAAAGCGGAGATGTATTTAAAACAGGTTGTGTAGAAATGCGTGTTGGATATTTGAAATGGGAAAACATTTTTTTTGAAATCAACTACATGTTGCATGTATTGGCTAGAGTAAAGAGAAGCCATATTTTGTATTTCACAAAACAAAATAAGAAATTTATGTATTATTTTCCATAGTAAGAATACCATATTGATATGTACATTTAGAAAATGTGTGTGTTGCAAAGAAGAGCTAACAATGAAGGAGGAAAGGCAAAACCATGTGACTAAATGTTCATATATTAAGAAGATCCATTATAACATAGTGAAATGAAATATATACAAAACGTAATGAAGAAACTGAAATCACATACTGACAAAATGTAATGAAGAAAGGAGTGGTCTTTCAAGCAGCTAGGAGAACTACTAGAAAGTAAAAGGGGACGAAAATATATAGTAACGATTACAAGAGATGTATGAAAAATGGATGATGAATGCTAAGTGAGGTTTAAGAAGACTGCAACGGGAATGATGGGAAGCAATGGAGAATGTGTGGGTGAGGGTGGGAATTTTAGCAGAAAGGTGTTAGGGGGAAGTTATGTATGGAATGAGAGGAGGGGGAGAAACGAGTGAGACCCAAAAATGCACGGCTAAAGCTAGTGACAGACTGGGTTGGGGGGGGTAGCAGCAGATTGAAAGACTTCTAGGAGGAGAGTCGATGGATCAGCATAAGCGAGTTCTTCTGTGTGCATAAGAGTTGGGCATAGTCGTTCAACACCGTTGAAGCTGTCCCTCTTTAAATATAGTGTGAAGAGGAATTGGTGTCCTTTGATTTTGCTATATATGTCCAAGACACTTGCAGGATCGGTTGAGAGGAGGCAAAGGTCCTTTGCAGAGATGCCAAGAAGGGAATTTGTAGCTTCGTCGAAAGCGATCACGTTTTCGAGGTGGCCAGTGTGGTCGTGAAACTGGAGTCGGAGGATGTAGTGGTAGTCGCACTCATTGAATGAGCCTTCAAATTTCGAGCAGTGGTAGGTGTTGTCATCTTGTCGCAAAGACTTTCTCATGCATTGCATCCCATTAATGCTAAGGGGACATGCGAGGAAGTAGAAATCATCCATGTTAATTGAGGTAGTAGTAGCACGGAGTGAAATCCATGGGATCTTTTCATCAGGCTGCATTGAGAGAATGCCGACAATTGTTTTCAAATTCAGAGGCCTCTTGCTTGTGCTTGTGTATTTTGGGCTGAGCAAGGGCGAAGACACTTTATTTCCTTCTTCGTCAAACCATTGTTTCAGTTGTCGTGTTTCAGAGATATCTGGATTTATAAGAAAAAAATTGGTTGGGATTTTTCTTATAGTTTTGCCATTGAACTCGACTATCCTTCCCCCCTTTATTGCAAGTATGAAAATTACACGAGCCATGCGAATTTCGGAGAGTGTGCGACCTTCAACATGGCAGTGTTCGCCCCACAAGGTGACATCAATGCTACTCCTGGACATATCGCGAAGAGATATATTTTTTTTGGGAGTCTCGGAGCCACCGCGTTTGCGAATAACAGAGGCAGGAGAGAGGGAGGCAACAATACCTATGACATCAACGATTGAGTTAGGAGGTGAAAGTTTGAGGGAACTTATAGACACGAATTGATAGGTATGGGAAGGTATCGTAAGGTCATCAGCGAATATCTGTGACACTGTTGATGAAGAGAAGTGGAGGATTTAGAATAGCCATCTGAGTTGGTTATATGAAGGGTTGGGGACCTTTATGGTGCCATTTGCAACATTGTAAATGTGGCCAATTTGAATGAGAGCATGTAGGGATTCTCCCAACTCATTGAAGGCAGAGACATGGATTTGATCGCCATCGCGGTCGACAAGGTCAAACCCTATCGATTTTCCAGTGCCATGTGCATTGATATATTCACGAAGGGGTGTCTTTGAAAGGACTCTGCCCTAGATGGACCAAGATTTCCAGTTAGGCGACAATGCTTTAAAAGGGAGAGCAGTTGTAGATGTTAGGGTGGAGTCTTGGGAGGACAATGAGTGAATGTCAAGGGAGGGTGGTGATGAAAAGGAGAGGAAGAAGAGGAGGACGAGGTGGATTGGATCATCTGTTCAGCAGAGAGAATAATAGGGGATGGGTCACCAACCAATGGTGCAACACGTTGGAGTATTTGGAGATCAAGGAGATAAAGCGACCTGCAAGAATCATCAATTTATTAGCAAAGAGGGGAAGTAAAATGTTAGGAATGAGAATATAAATAACAAAGGGACATAAGAGGAGAATTATTAAATGGGGGGAGGGGGGAGGTGGCATGTACGCAGCGTACATGGAATGATGTGCATACGTCCATGAGCTTCTTTTGACGAGAATTATCGAGCCTATTTGCAAGTCCTCATTTTGCACAAGCCCTGTATGTGAAGAAGGGAGTAGAACGGTGTGCTTGTGAGCACCATCGAATAGTGAGACACAGTATCGAGGCATTGTAGCCCGAGCAGAGCTTATCTGTTCAAGTGAAATGACCTGGAGAGTTGGTTGTAGGTCGGTAGCACCAGCGAGGAGCGACGAAATAGCATTTTGAGTTACTCCATGGCGATGTAGGTGGCTTGTTAAAACAAGGTGTTGCAAGAAAATAGACATATGAAGGTAAAGAAATTGAAGAAGAAGATGTGTACATAAAGGAAGGAAAATTTATAAGTTGGCAATTTAAAAGAGATCAAAGAAATAAACCAAAATTGATAATCTTGAAGGTTGAATGAGTTTAATTTCGAGAAGTTATAGAAACAGCTTTACTATGTATATGGTTTTAGGTTATACTTTGAAATCATTTATTTAGCATATTGTATAATCCATCTCTTAATTTAACTATCACTATTGTTTAATATATTGATTAATTCATCTCTTAGTTTAATTATCAATCTTATTAAATTACGCCTTAGTTATTCTTTTATTAATTAATATCTATACAATGCATGTTGAAATCTTTCCAAACATTTAAGATACATCATTCCATAGCAAATAAAAGACACATGCATATGCGTAGTATTTATTGACCCGAACTAAGAGGAGGGAGCATCACACTTATCCCCTTTTAGGTACAGGTTCAATCGAATCTTCTACTTTCTTCCTCTTATCTCACAGCTCATGTTGTTATCCATTACAAATTGCCTCTCATTCGAATTAACTTTAACCCCTCAACTAAGAGAAGGGGCACACACTTCCACTTCTATGAGTTGAGATGATTGATAATGAGAGATTCTCTACCAATGAGACTTAATCTGAGAAATAATTCACCAATTATAAAGAATTTTAAATCATGTATATTTTTTTATTTAATTTTTAATTTTTTTTAGTAATGGTTAAATCTTACTCTTTTATTTTTCTTTTAAGATTGAAATGACATAATTTCTAATGAGATTATTAATTTTATGGTTATTTAAAATGTATTTTTAAATATATAATCAATTTCAAAGCCCTCAAAATATTCTCAAACATTTTATTTGTACAAACTTAACAACAGAAATTTACCATTTCACTAATTTGTTTTATCAAAATTTAAACAAAACACTAATTTCTTTTATCTAAATTTAAACAAAACACATTGATAAATATTTAAAAGAAAAAATTAGAAATAGAATTTTAATATTTAAGAAATATTTTTAACTCATTTTTTAAAATATATCCATAAAATTAACTAACTGATTATTTACTAAGTTTTTCTATTTTTCACATTTTAAAATTTTTTCTCATTTACATATCAAGTTAAAATTGTTTTTTTTTTTTTTTTCATTTATATAACAAATTAAAATTATATCAAATATTGTAAATATTGAATGTTATATATTTAATTTCCTATTTATTAAGTTTTTCTAATTTTTTTTCCTGTTCTCATTTAAAATAATAATAATAATAATATTAAAATCATACAATAATTATATTCTCATAACAAATTAAACTTTGTAAAATTATTTAAACCATGTCAAAATAACATAAATGTTTAATGTTATATATATAATTAAAACGATACAATATTTCTTTTCTCATGAGGCGGCATATTTACAGGGTAGGCAAGATCCGAAGGAGTTGAAGGGTTTGGAAAGGGTTGGTAAGGAGTGCACCTCACTTCCAGAAACTCAAATGTTATGGACATCTCATCAGTGTTGTATTGCAGACTAAAGTTTATTAAGTGGTAGATTGATTGACAGGTCAACTTCATGACAGTCCACGTCAAATGAGGATAGAATTACATTCTAAACAATCACAGCTAGTAAAAAGATATGTGTTCTGTTGCATGAGAGTCAATCTCTCTTTCACACTATCTCGTCACCTGCAACCCAGACGCTCTGTTCTTTTTCTTCTTTCTGGCGTCTCATTTTGAGGATTTTTCTGTGGCTATTGGAGTGAACCTCGCTAAAAAACGTGGGGCTTATTGCCGGGCGGTACTCGGGAACGAGTCTGTCAGATTTGAACCTAACACCAAGCATTACAGAGCGTATTGGGTCCCAAGGGTCCGACTCTTCACTGAGGGGTATTCTGTACAAGGCAATGGCTGCACCTTCATGGTTGAGAGCCATCCTGGGCTTTCTTGCTGTGGGTTTTCTTGTATTTATTTTTCGGTCGGGATTGGGAAGACTCCAAGCAAGAAGAGTCCAAAGACTGTGTAAAAACCACGTCGTGGGATTCAAAACTGGGATTTGGGGGAAGAAGCAGGCTGTTGAAAGATCAAATGCAGCCGCTCATCATTATTGTCCTAAGCTGTCTTGTTTCCGTCTGTTGACGGAACCTGCTCGCTGGCAGGCCCGCAGCCGGAAGGCAATTCTGGAGTCCTCCACAAAGGTCGAGAGTCATTCCAGGTCCGCAAGGGTGTCCATATGTTAAACAATGATGTCAATGGTAGGAATGGGGGTATTCATACCAGTTTTATAGGGTCTCGAAGGCTGGATATTCTGCTCCAGCTTCCTGCCGTGGAGGCACAATACGCAACTGCCATGGAGCAGCCGCTGGAGATCAATGAAGAGGGTTTCTGCTCCAGCTACCTGGCGTGGAGGCATAGTGCAAAGGGAGAAGGGGGTTTCAGGACCCTAAACGAACTGTGAGTTGATTTCTTTCAGATATTCGATAGCGATAATGATGGTTATATCTCTGCAAAGGAGCTACTCAATGTTATGGTGAGTATGGGCGACCGAAGGAGCCTTGAAGATTGCTTGCACATGATCAGGGTAACCGATTCCGATGGAGATGGGTTTGTGGACTTTGAAGAAATCAAGAAAATGATGACTGTAAGTCCATGAGAGAATTATACAGTTTATAAACTGTATAAGCTAATCTTATTTTTGGCTGACTGTAAGTTCTCATAAATTGTATAAGCTAATATTATTTTTGGCTGATTATAAGTTCATGAGAGAAATAATCAGTCTGTAAAATGTCCAACCTAATCTTTTTTTTTGGCTAACACTTACAGAATTTGAACCAGTGATTTCAAGATACATTTATTTATTTGTATCTAATTTTACAGTGGTTTTTGTTTTTATATTTTATGTGATATGTTATATTACTTTTTGCAAAATTCATGAGAGAAATAATCAGTCTGTAAAATGTCTAACCTAATAATTTTTTTTGGCTAACACTTACAGAATTTGAACCAGTGATTTCAAGATACATTTATTTATTTGTATCTAATTTTACAATGATTTTTTGTTTGTATATTTTATGTGATATGTTATATTATTTTTTGCAAAATTTTGTTTGGGAAATTGACATGAAATCTAGTTCAAGATTGACAGGCTTTCAGCGAAAACATCGTCATGAAAACAACGTCATACACGTAACTACTCCTTAAAATATATTTTGGGACAGTAATGCAAAACAGTCTAGATCCAAACTTTGTATATGGGTGTTTTCTAGAAAACCTTTGCAATTGAAGATGTTATGAAAGGTGTTTGTATTTTGAAATGACTCTACAGACTGACAGACTGTTGTTTTCACTGTTATTTTATGTGTTTTTCTTCAAGGCATGACAAGTTGAAAAATTATAGTATTTAATATTCTAACTCTTCCAATACGTTTTTCTCTGCAGTTTTTCTTCATTTTTGCAGTATTTAAAATGGATGAAAAGATGCAGTGATTCGTAATGTATTGCAGGTAACGAAAGCTTACCAGCTACGACTATATTCAAATCAGAAGTCCTTCAAGCTGGAAGTCAGTCTGCAAGTCATTCAGGCTGGAAGCTGGAAGTCGGCTGGAAGTTGGAAGTTGGCACTACTGCATTTAACCACACTGATGATTTAAAATTTGCTGGATGATTTAAAATTTGTTGGATCCTCTTTATAAGCGGCCTTCTCTTCTTAATTCTGGAAGTCGGCTGCAAGATGGAAGTCAGCACTACTGAAGTCGGCACTACTGCATTTAACCACGTTGATGATTTAAGATTTGTTGGATCCTCTTTATAAGCGCCCTTCTCTTCTTAATTTCATAGACCAGCTATTCGGTTTAGTGCCCTTCTCTTCTTAATTGCGTGGATCAGCTATTCGACTTGATATGAGACCCACGGGTCTTCTATGCATTAAATGGTTGGGTGGTTGAAGTTAATACAAGAAACAAAGAAAGGACAGAAATAAATAGAGATTACAGGTAGAGGAGGCGTAATTTTTCAAATGAACAGCTGGTAAGAGGGCCAAATGGAATATTTTCATTGGTTGGATAAGGTGCCACATGTCTACATTTTAGTGGCTGGAAGGGCGATAATAAAGGCTTCTCATTGGCTGGGGTGAACAGTGTCTGCTCAGCCCAAGCCAACAAAGAGAATGCCTTTGGCGTAATTAATTATTTAGAAATTCTTTTACGACATAACAATTTTTCGGATGTTCTAAACTAACCGTAGATAAAAAAAATCAAACCGATTGTTTGCCAGACACACATAAGCAAGGAGCTAGCCCAATGAACTCATGATCCTATGATCCTTAACATGTGTGCTGATCATTTCATTTTTGAAATTGGAAAAAAAATAATGGAAATGTGAAAAGAATTAGATTTTTTTATTTTATTAGTAAATTAGTTTTGTTAAATGTGGAAGGAACTATATTATTTTATTTTATCAGTAAATTAGTTTTATTTTAGTTTAAATATCAAAAAGTTTGGATAGGAATGATGTTAAGAAAATAAAAAATAAAATCTTATTTGTTTTTGTGTATAGAGATGGAAATTGTTTTTATTAAGTTTAGAAAGTAGATTAGATTTGTAGAAGAAAGAAATATGAAGAAAGCTAAGATTTTATGGTGAAAAACAGAGTTTGGATTTTTTTTTTTGGAAAATTCCAACTCATCCAAAATTTAGTAATTTTAGTAATGATAGAAGTAATGTATGTACTCAGTTTTTGCAATGTAGAAGAAAATAAGAAATATATGTTAGAAATTTGTTAGAGATTCTCTCAATGAGAAATGTAATTCCAAATTCTAAATGAGTTAATGTTGTTTGTACACTTCAACCTTTAATCTTGTTGTAGGTCACCAGGATGTGGCATAAATTTTGGTATCAGAACCGCGACGCATAGAAAAAAAAGTATGGAATGGCATTTCACGTTCGACGGGGAAGAAGAGATCGAAGGGGATGACCACCAGCTAACCCTGGAGATAGGGAGGACATGAGACGTGTCCAAGAAAGGCTAGAAGCCTTAGAGATGAATAGGCAAAGAGATCCAGAGACGGGAGACATCAACGAATTCGAGGAAGAGTCTCCAGTAGAAGATGAAGAACATATCAGAGAACCTGTAGAAATTAAAGTGATGAGGTCAATGTTGGAACGAGGTTCCCTAAGCTGCGGTTTTGATATAATTTTGTAATAGTTGGTCTTGTGTAGGGGTTTTGGGGCAGGTCAAAGCCCCCAATGTTTTGTAACGGGTTAAAGGGTAAACCTAAGGTCCGCAAACCACAGTTTGCGGACCATAGGATAGCAAAGCTACGATGATATAAATAGATAGTTAATTGGGTCTAGTAGGTAAGCAGAGTAAGATTGATGCTACGTGCGAATTGTTGAGATTTGTTTTGGGTAGTTTTGGGTAAGGACTCCTATTGGCTGTGTGCGTGGAGATCATCAGTCCTGTTGTGTGCGGACCCCGCTGGCTGTGTCTTGGGTTGTAATTGGGTTTTTTTGGATACTAATGAATGAAGAATATATTGGAAGTATCTTGTGATATCTGGACTAATCATGTTTATTACTGAAGTGCATCTGTGTTATTGTTTTGAGCTGCAAATGTATCTATGATCTATGAATTATCTATTATTATAAAGTTATGTGATAGTAATTACCGATGTGCACATGGATGCAAATGTATTAATCAGATATGTTAATGGTAGTAGCTTTGTTATGGTTACATGTTGATTATATTTTTAAAAGCCTGCTAATAGACTCGTTCTATGTGAACTTGATAGTTCAACGAAGATCTGCCTTAATTACCTACTCTTTTCCAGGGTGCTGTCCTTTGCGCCTACGGACTGTCAGACCTTGTAACTTGCAAGCTAGGAAGATGCCTACAGGTTCCAACGGCTATGGGTTTTATATTTATTTACTTATTTATGGTGTGGTTTTATTCTCTTGCTGTCAAAGTTGGACTGAACACGATTTGTAGATCGCACATTTATAAATAAAAGGGGCTTCATAGGGGCTTCAAAAATTCCTTAAAAAAAAAGTGATCACAGAGTTTTTTTTTTTTAGGGGATAGAATGGTCATACAATCAAAATATTTGTAATGATAAGGGTATGTTTTGTCATGTAAATTTTTTGGAGAGATAAGTTTTCTTTTTAAAAAAGTGGAGTGAGAGTCTTTGAAGTGATGAAGTGAAATTTTATTTGTAATTTTGGAGCGGTAAGTTGAAAGTTGAGAGTATTGAAGTAATTCTGTGGAGTGATAGAGGACTGATTTTTTTGTAATTTGGAGTGATAAGTGTGAAAAATTTTGTATTTAATTTTGGGAGACATAGGAGATCATACAATTTTTGGATGAGATAAAAGGGGCATAAATAAGTTATTTTTTTTTAGAGAGACAAGGTGAGTGTTTTTGTAATTTTGGAGCAATAAGTGATTTTGTGGAGTGATAAGTATTCACCTTTTTTTTGTAAATTTGGAGTGATCAAAAGAAATCTCATTATTGTAGGAGGTTGAGTCAATTTTTGAAGACATTTTTCTTCCAAGAAGTTCTGGAACTTTGATTCCATGAAGATGTTATGAAGCTGCAAGATTATGTACTCCAAATTTTAATAAGAATATTTTTTTTTGGTGATTTTGTCCTAGATCCGCTCGAAATTGAATAAGGGGATCTTAGGTACACGAAGAGTGCGTTGATGATGGTGCATGCTTCATGTTGTTGCTTTTGATTTGTGTCTAGTTTTGACACATAAATGATCTCATTTAACACGCACATAAAGTTCAATGCAAACAAGCACAACACTTGTAACGAAGTAGCTTCAAGGAAGGATAATTAAACTTAACACATGCATTTGTGCCACTACAACACATAATCAAAGTTTTCAACATCAGCATTCTACCTCAACAAGCAGATTCACTTAATACAATCAAGTTCATGTACCTGCAAACTCCAGCATTTCAAAGCAAAGTCTACATCACTACAATCAAATTAATGAATCTGTAAACTTCAACATTTCAGAGCACAATCTACAACAACATTTTTTAACTTGTAATTAAACTCAAATTTCATTGAAAATTAAGAGTGCATTCTCAGTTGAAACCGCCACCTAAGTTTTGAATTGAGTCAAATTAAGTCAAATTGAATTCATTGTAGTGAGTCATTAAAATCATTAAATGTTCTTGGGTGCATTTTCAACAATGTTTGACACCCTTTCTTTAAGCAGAATCAAGTGAATGCACGAGTTTTAACTCTAAAGCAAACATGCAACAAGTTCACATGTCTTGCAAGCGAGCGTAAGTATTCATTCAAGAAATTTGCATCCAGTCAGTACAAAGTTCAAACCATCAAGCGAGCCAGAGTGAATTTCATTGCAGCAACCATCAAAGCAACCAAACAAGTTCAACTCTAACACCAATCAAGCAAGTTGAAATCTACATCAAGCGAGCATGAGTATTCATTCAAGTGAGCTTGAAGTAATCAAGCAAGTCAAGTGAGCGTTCAAGCAAAGTGATCGTCATCAAGCGAGCGTGAATACAAGAGTTCAAGCAAGAAAATTCTACAATTCTAGCAAGTGTTTCAAGCAAGCGCAATAAGCAAAAAATCAAGCAATCGTGCCATTCAAGCCACATAGCAAGCGAGCCTACCATTCAAGTCACAAAATCAAGTGAAACAGTTCAAAGCCCAACATCTATGACAAGAGAGCCTGAATTCAAGAGAGCGAGTTCAAATGGCGCAACACATCCAGTTGTTAAAATTATTCACAATTTGATACTCTCAAGAGATAAAGACATGGTGCAAATCAGCATAGAAACTCTTTCTGATATTTCACGGCATCTACAACAAACAAATGAAACGATTGAGTTTCTTCAACTAGAGTCGAAACTACAAAGAATGAGTTGCAAGAAAAGAGTGATACTTTCAAGTCTTTGAACCATCCACATCATAAGTCACTCATCCAAATAGCTTCAATTGTCGAAGTTGTTCCAGTTCAACTTTCTTCCAAGCCGATCATCAAGCCATGGGAAGAACTAAAAAATAATAAGAATCGACGAGGCTTAGGATATGTCAACGATGACACCAACTTGCATATCCCAGATTATTCCAAGCCAATTAAGTTCGTCAGTGCAGGATTTCTTGCACAAATCACCTCAGCAAGTTCTGAGAAAGTTGTAGACAAACAGAAATGCACGCAACTTGAAGTTGTAGTCAAACCGACATGTTCTCATCGTCAAAGAACTGGTCATATGGAAGATCAGTGTTTTGATCTCCATCCTTTTCGCCATTGTGGTAGGCCCAATCATTCCTCAGAGAAATGTCGCAGCCAACAATAATCAGCTAGATTGAAGATACATTATGAATGGATCGATCCTTAGGAATGGTCATCCACAGTTAAAAGATTGTCTCAGTTCTACAACCGAATACAATCACACATAGTGCAGCCAATAGTGAAAAGAAGATGGTACTATCATGCAGTTGAACGGAGGAGTACACCAGTGCACCACTCCTACACCTGAAGGGGGGCAGTTCAGGAATACTTTCCAGAGAAGTGTCTCTCTTTTCAGCTGACAACGAGGGGAAAATTTCAATGAAATTGACGGTGGTTGTCATAGTGAAAGTCTCGACAAAAACAGCAAAATCAGCCAATGGGCATCAACAAATTCGCCAGAGGGCAGTCGACAGCAAAGCAGCAGTGAGCAGCTTTCAACATAACAAAAGCAACAGTGAGATTTTTTTGACATCATCAGCTAGTGGGCGTTGAACAAATTTTTTCAGTGGAAAAAGGATGTTGATTTCACAGAAAGGACAGATGGATCCTTTTGCAACTTGGCACATGATGGAGTTGTCAAGAGAAATTCAGGGATGAATCATACATGCAGCTAGCTCATGGTCTCTTCAGATTGCAGTTTTTCAGCATCTAGCTTTGGCGGTTTTTCAGGCAATGTTTTTGAGGATCAACATGAGAACTTGGAAGATGGTTCCTCGTTCTTATTTTGGATTTATCATTGAAGGGGGGAATGTTAGCCTCTCTCATAAAAAAATAATAAATAAAAAAATAAAACAAATAAATTAAATATTAAAAGTTAGGAATTTATGCCTAACTCTTTAGATTGGGTTGTTCCTCTAAGATAGGAGTTAGTTTAGGTAGCTCCTACATTGGTGTGTGTTTGGTTGAGAAATTATCTCAACCAAGGTGTCAAAGATAGCACGCACTATCTTGAGACACTGTCTCCTCATCTATTTAATTGTAACACTACATTATTTTAATAATGAGAAAATATGTGAGGAAGCCATGAGGCTAAAGCCTTTTCCACCATTATTTGGTGTCTGGTTTATTATGTGTGTTTTATGTATTTTTATGAGCATATTTGATTTTCAATAGTTCCAGCACCCTCCCATACTACTTCGGGTGAGACCTTGGCCTGCAAAATTAGGTCATTATCGAAAGGGCCAGTGGTATAGGGGTTTTTTGGGAAACCTTAACCTCTGAACTTGGGTCAGGACCCCTCAAGCCAACAAATGGTTTCGTTGCTGGTACCGGGAGAATTTTGAGAGAGAGATCGAGTAATGACACGAGGCCGTTGGAGACCTGAGAAACTAGAACTTGAAGACTGGTTTGAAAGGCAGATTCATGAATTTTTTTGTAAAGGAGAATCGCAGCATTAAGCTGACAACTGAGAAGTGGAAGAACAAATACATCTTCACCGAAGTCTATGAAATTTTCTTTGTAACTTTTGCGCATGAGCTCCAGGAGTGGTTAGCGAGGCTGGTAGAATTCCAGACATTTTGGAAAGACGATCAGATTACGCAGTGGACTCCGGAATTGATTCAACAGTTGGAGAAGGCTGACAACACAATCACCCGTACGGTAGATCATTGGGTGGAGAGCGTGCTAGGAGGTTTTGTAACGGAATTCGTAGTCGATCAGTTCATATCCTACTTTGAGGCAGTGCGGAGGTTATTCAAAGGATTCTGGGGTAAGCTCTTGCGAACGTTGACATTACTAATTAAAATACTACTGTAAGAAAAAAGGCGTTCTGTATAGTCACACTGAATGAATGACCTTTGATCAGAGCGAGAGTGCAACACAAAGTGGTAAGTACTACCGAACCAATGGAGAAGGGGATAGATCCATCTACAGTGCATTAAGAGAGTTGGTTGCGCACAAAGGAAATAGTCCTCCAACTAAACCACCTTCTAGTTAGCATAAGGGCAAGAACTCCCCCACACCTCCGCCACCACCGGAAGAAGATATGGCCATACACATGAAGATACCCACCTTCAAGGGTGTAGGAGACGAAGATATGGACCGATTTTGGTTCGTATCAGAATCAATATGGACTGCGCAGAATGTGGCTAGTGATGCTGTAAAGAGGGCGCATCTATCCCTCGCCTTTGAAGGAAGGGCCTTGGACTGGTATATGGGGTACGTAGGCCAGCATGCGGATCCATATATTCAATAGATTAAGAATGCTTTAAAACAACAATTCTGGAAGCCTAAGTCCTACTCTTAGCTAGTCACTGACTTGAAAGATTTTAAACAAGGACCCACTGAGTCTATATGGGAGGCTGATCAACGGTTAAAGAAGGTTATCAGGGATGGGGAATTCCAGTATGATGACAGACATCACAAGGAATGGTTCATTTCCATGCTATTACCTCACCTACGCAGATCTATGGGTTAGCAAGCGATTGAAACACAAGAGAAATCCTTGGAGATTGCTATGAAGCTAGAAGTTTTGCCAAGAGATAATGCCCAGTTTGGGGTACAGTAGATCCAAGGACAGCTGGAGGCAATGCATCTCGAAATCCAAAATATACGGAAAGAGCGAGGAAAGGAAGCTAGCCCAGACGTGTGGTGCATAAGATGCAGGGTGTTCGGCCACACCAAGGATCAGTGTCCTTTGCTGGCAGACTACATGCAGGCTGGGGGGCCCAACCCATTGCATCCTAAAGAGGTTGCAGGACCAAGTGGTCTGACGTAATGATGCGCTGACTGTCGCATAGCTGGACTACGTGATACCAACCACTGCCCCCTCTTCGTGCTTATGTTCCAGAATTGAAGCAACAATGGTGTCGATTCTGCTCATCCATGGGACATAACGAACATAACTGTCAAACCTATGAATTAATGATAGACCGGGGAAACCTATACAAGGTGCAGGCTAACCCCTCTTCACCACTATCTCCCTTAGGCAAAGGAGGCTCCCCAACAAGAGGCAGCGGAGGGGGAAGGGGTGGAGGCGTAGGTCGGGGAGGAGGGCAATTGATCTGTTACAACTGTGGAGAAATAGGGTACTTCGCAAGGGACTGTCTAAACCCTGCACGAAAATCTTGCTGATATTGTAGACAATTGGATCATGTGATCGAAGATTACCCAGTACTGATAGCAAAAATGCAGGAAAAACAGTAGACACCAATACAGAATGTGCATAGGGTTAAGGCAGAACCACGCGGTGAGGGACCAAGTATTAATGTCATAACGTGCAGTGGCATGGCTATTGGAGGAGATGAGGAGGAAGTTGTGGTTGAACCCCTTATCCAGAAAGCTTCTATCAAACAGGAAATCTTGGACCTACAGAAGGAGAAATAAACCTTCGTCGAAGCTCGCAAAGACTTTGCCAAGGATGAGGCATCTACTTCAAAGGCTCCAACAAACCTAAGAATGAACGACGAAGTTAAACCATTTCTACAGGCATGTATGAAGCTGCTACGCAACCAGAAGGCAGTAGAAAATATTCAAGCACTGATAGACAGTTGCGTGGAAATAACTGACCTCCCTACAAAAGTTAGAGATGTTCACAAATTGTACAAGCACAAGAAGCACACTGGGCGAGAAATGTAGCTAATAGAGCAGATTGTCGACTATGAGATGGATAAGGTCATCCTAGATCTGGGATCATATGCGAACGTCCTGCCCAAGAAAACATGGTGGAGGATGGGAGAACCTAAGCTGGAATGGTCTACTATATAGCGGCGCATGGCTAACCAATAGAAGATCATACCATTAGGGAGACTGCCAAAGATTATGGTAGATATCGCAGGAGTTAAGGTACGCGCAGATTTTTAAGTAGTTTAGATTGTGGAAGATGCAGACCTTTATCCTACACTCCTGGGACTAGATGGGGAAATAGACATGGGAGGCATTATCAACTTAAATAAAAGGAGCATGGTTTTTGAAAATGAGGGTACGAGAGTGATAGTCCCTCTAGACCCTGCAGAAGGAGAGCGGTATACAGAACTAGTGCGCAAATAAGGCGACATGGATCATATTTATAAAATAACCACCCAGGATGAAGATTGGATTAATCCTACAGCTGATGGTGTGATGTGCTGGGAAAAATACAGTGAATGCCTCTCTTACAACGATGGGGAGATAGAAAATTGGCAGAGTCGGTTACATGACGTATCTGTTTTGCGATGCCTAAGGATCACAAAATCTTTCGATGCATCTCCTCAAAGGTAAGAGAACTGCCCTACTTTGATAGTTCTGGTAGTATTAAGGAGTTTTTGCGAACATTTGAAGCCAAAGTCCGAAGGGAGCGAAGATTGTGGGTGCTTAACCTAGCCACACGCGTAAACCCTGCGCGATGGTGGGAGACTCATAAAGGGACATTCTAGGATTGGGAGGAATGCCGCAAAATGGTGATCCTATGGTTCAAACCCCCAGTTCACCTACGCATAGAGAATTTCCTTGGCCAAGGAGACCCGCAAAAACATGTAGCCACATGGATGGAGGTATGGTGTGAAATGACCATGGACAAATGGGTCCACTTTTTTATTCATGCCTTGGGGCCAATCCCCACTGCGTGGTATCTGGATGCAGAACTACATCAGCGTACCCGCCATCG
>JAXQQM020079492.1:0-22554 GCA_034641835.2 Pinus albicaulis
AAATCGTGATTTCTTGAAGGTGTAGCGAATCTGACAAAACTAAAGCAAACAAGATCATTTTAGTGCATATGGAGTCAAAGGAAATCACAAAATTTGCAATTAATCCGGTGGAAATCGTATTTTATTTTGCAGGGATTTTAATATCTGTTCAGATCTGAAATCTGTTCGACAGAGATTTGGAAGCAGCGAAAATCGTCTGATTGAAATCCAACGGATATCGCATTTAAAGTTGCGCAGAAGTTAAGGTTTTAAATGGACCCGATATTTTATAAACTGGGTTTGATAATTTAAACTGATCGCCCAGCAATTCTTTCCATCTAACGGTCTTCGCATCAAGGGTTTCAATCCTACGACTATCACAAATTTAGTTGCATGGAAGTTAGTAAGAAGTTTGGATGCAATAACTCAATGAAATGGGTTTTAATTTTGTTTTAATCCATCAATCGACTCTACAAATATTTTTCAAGTCTAATTTTATTAATGCTCCTTTTTATATAAGTGATAGAATTACGTTGCCGTCATTTAATAAGGGTTATAAAAGGGTTGAAGTCCACTACTAAATCATGTTATGGAAAGGAAATGCAATTATTAATTAATTGTATTTCCGTCATTTTACAAAAAGACTATAAAGTGGGATTTAATGCTACACAATTTTTTAATGCATTTGAATTTTGGGTTATAAAGTTGGTGGTTGATGACATATATTCAAGAGGAAATAGAAGATGTTCCACTAGAACTGGAAGAAATTGTCTCAGGATTTGAGAGTTTGTCTTTGACACCTGCATCCAGACCACCATTAGTGGTATCAGAGCAGCATTTAGACACTAAACAAGGTCTCAGAGATCAGGAAAATAAATCCAACATGTCTTACAGAGTTGGAAGAGTAAGTGGTGCTGGTCGAAGAAGAGGAAGACCCATTGCAAAAGTTTAAGTGATGGAAGTTATGCAACAGATGCAAGCCAGATTAGAAGCAATGGAAATGGGGAATCAAAGAGATGCAGATGCCAGAGATGTCATTGAACCTGAAGTTGAATCTGCAGAAGAGGGAGAACTTGTAGAAGTTACTCCTAAAATGAGATTTTTAAAATCAGTGTTGAGATCCACATTTAAAACCATACTTGAGGTTTTAGTTTTTACAGGAAGCTTAAATCCAGAGGAATTGATAGATTGGGTTAATGGCATGGATAAGTTCTTCGATTATAAAGAAATGGATGAAGGAAAAAGAGTGAAGTTTTCTGTCACAAAATTGAAAGGACATGCAACGCTTTGGTGGGATGGCGTGTAGGCAGAAAGAAGAAGACTTGGTAAGAAACCAATAAATAATTGGAACAGGATGGTGGCAAAGCTGAGAGGTAATTTTTTTCCAAGTGATTATCAGCTTTCATTATTTAGACAAATGCAAAATATTAGACAAAGATCAATGACAGTCAAAGAATACACAGAGGAATTTTACAAAGTGAGCATAAGAGGAGGACAAATTCAAGATACAGTAGAGAAGATTGCAAGATATATTAATGGTCTCAGAATGGAGATCCAAGATGAGATAAGCTTTTTGTCTCATAAAACAGTGAAAAAGGCTTATCAGATGGCCTTGAAGGTTGAAGAAAAGCTCATCAGGAAGCAATCTGCCAGAAGTAGAGGTACTTTCTGAGGAAAAGGAAGTCAAGGTGGTAGAGGAAGATCTACAACACCCAGAGAAGGATCTAGCAGTAGCTCAAGTCAGCATACATCTAGAGAAGGTGATGCAAGTGGCAGAAAGATTTTTTCCAGAGGAAGAGGAGGCAGAGGTAGAGGAAGAGAAATCAGATGTTATAGATGTAATAAGCTTGGACATAGAGCATATGAATGTCCAAATAATGTGGGGACAAATCAGAGAAATGCAATTGTTGCACAGAATGAAGAGGAAGCAACAAAAATGCCAGAAGCTGAAAAAGTGCCAGAAGCAAAGAATACACCAGAGAAAGGGGAATCTTTGGTATATAACAAAGTTTTGTTAAAACCAACAAAGGAAGTTGTTGAACTGGCATAGAGAAAAACTTTTTTTAGAAGTGTGTGCAAGGTTCAAGGAAAATGTTGTCAAATGGTAATTGATAGTGGCAGCACTGATAATTTGGTCTCTACAGTAGTGGTGGAGAAATTGAAATTGAAGACAAAGAAACATCCAACACTCTACAAGGTGTCATGGCTTCAGAAAGGACATCAACTATTAGTGAATGAACAATGTGAAGTGGAATTCCAGTTGGGCAGTTACAAAGATAAAATTATGTGTGATGTAATTCCAATGGATGTATGTCACATATTGATGGGTAGACCGTGGTAGTATGACAGAGGAGTTATGCATGATGGGAAAAAGAACAAATATAAGTTTTGTAAAGATGGTATCAATCATACATTGTTGCCGATAGAAGAAGAAGATGCATCAAAAAGAAGATATGATTCGAAAGCTTTGATACTGAGTGGAAAATAATATCTGTAGTAGATTGAAGATGATGAGGTAAACTTTGCATTAATTTGCAAACCCAAAGTATTAATTACTTCCACTGAAATTTCTAATTTACCAATTGAAATTCAAGAGATGTTGGAAAATTATTGTGATATCATTGTAGATGATTTGTCAGATGAGTTACCACCTATTAGAAAAATCAACCATCATATAGATTTGATTCCTAGAGAAAATTTTCCAAATAAATCAGCATACAGGATGACTCCCATAGAAAATGAATAAATCAGGAAGCATGTACAAGAGTTGTTAGATAAAGAATTGAACAGAGAAATTTTGAGTCCTTGTGCAGTGCCAACAGTGTTGAGTCCAAAAAAATATGGAGACTGGAGAATGTGCACTGATTCAAGAGAAATTAACAAAATAACAATCAGGTATATATTTCCTTTACCTAGAATTAAAGATTTGATGGATTGTTTAAGTGGGGGAAGATATTTTACAAAGCTGGATTTAAAGAGTGGCTATCATCAAATTAGGATAAGGGAAGGAGATGAATGGAAAGAAACTTTTAAAAAAAATGAAGGATTGTATGAATGGATAGTAATGTCGTTTGGATTATCAAATTCTCCTAGTACATTTATGAGGCTTATGAATGAAGTTTTGAAGGAATTTATTGGTAAATTTGTAATAGTATATCTGGATGATATATTAATTTACAACAAGTCTAAAGAAGAACACTTGAGACATCTGAATTATGTCTTAAGGAAGTTGCATCAGGAAAAGTTGCTGGTAAATTTAAAAAAGTGTTCATTCATGAAGGAAGAGTTGGTATACCTAGGCTTTTTTGTTATGCTGATGGATTGAAAATGGATCCGGAGAAGATAAAGGAAATCATAGAATGGCCTTCACCCAAGAGTGTTTTTGAGGTAATAAGCTTTCATGGTCTTGCTAGTTTTTATAGAAAATTCATAAGGAATTTTAGTAAGATCAATGCTCCTATTATTGAAACTATAAAGAAGGAAAAACAAAAATTTAAATGGACTGATGAAGCAGAGAAAAATTTCCAGTTGTTGAAAAGAAAGATAACAGAAAAGTTCATCTTAGTTTTTTCTGATTTTAACAAACCTTTTCAAGTGAAATGTGATGCCAGTGGAGAAGCTATTGGAGCTGTGCTAAATCAAGAAGACATACCTATAGCTTATTTCAGTGAAAAAATGAATGAGACAAGAAGGAAATATTCTTCTTATGACATGGAATTTTATGCGGTTGTGCAGTCGTTAAAAAAATGGAGACATTACGTGATGTCTAACGAGTTTGTGCTTTATTTAGAAAATCATGCATTGCAGTACATTATGTAGCATCCAAAACTAAATCCGAAACATGCAAAATGGGTAGAGTATTTACAAATTTTCAATTTTGTATTGAAACATATAACTAGCTAAACAAACAAAGTAGCAGATTCCTTGAGTAGAAAAAGAATTTTAGTTCAAGAAAGTCAGATTCAAGTGTTGGGCTTTGATTTTCTTAAAGAATTGTATAAAACAGATTTGGATTTTAAAGAGGCATTTGAAGCATGCAATAATCCTGTTTTGTTGGACAGAAGTAAGTGGCTATATTTTTTCTTGCAAGAAGGTTTGTTGTTTAAAAGAAATTAGCTGTGCATACCGAATTGTTTTATGAGAGAAAATTTAATTAAGGAGAAACATAGTGGTGGACATAGTGGACATTTTGGTGCAGACAAGACTTATGAACAACGGAGTCATTTTTATTTTTGGCCAAATATGAGATCTGAAGTGGAGAAGTATGTGTGAAATTGTAAAGTTTGTCAGTATGCAAAAGGAAGAAGTCAGAACACAGGTTTGTATGTTCCATTACCTATTCCAGATAGACCTCGGGATATGGTAAGTATGGATTTTGTTTTTGGTTTATAGAGAGGGAATGATGCAATTTATGTTGTAGTTGACAGATTTTCTAAAATGGCACATTTTATTCCATGTTATAAAACCAGTGATGCTACTCATGTTGCTAATTTGTTTTTCAAAGAGATTGTAAGGTTTCTTGGGTTACCTAAAAGCATTGTCTCTGATAGAGACACTAGATTTGTTGGTTACTTTTGGAGGACATTGTAGAAAAAGCTTGGTACTAAACTAAGTTTCAGCTCAACTTATCATCCTTAGATTAATGGACACACTGAGGTGGTGAACAGAAGCTTGGGTAATCTTTTGAGAAGTCTTGCAGGTGAACATCCTAAACAGTGGGATAAGATTTTGGCACATGCTGAATATTCTTATAATGAATCTCCTAACAAGAGTAGAGGGCAGAGTCCATTCCATATAGTTTATGGAATGCACCCAAGAGGAGTGTATGTATTAAGAAATTTGGGAAAAGCAGAGATGAGAAGTGCTGATGGAGAAGAGCTTGCTTCAGAAATTCGAGCAATACATGAACAGGTAAAACAACAGTTACAGGACAACAATATCAAATACAAAAGCAGAGAAGATTTTAAGAAAAGAGAAGTTAATTTTGAGGTTGGATATTTGGTTCTAGCACACTTGAGGAAGGAAAAATTTCCAAAAAGGGCATATAATAAGCTGAACTTTAAGAAAATTGGGACATGCAGAGTATTGAGGAAACTTTTTGCAAATGCATATGAAATTGAACTACCCCCTGACATTGGAATATCACCAATTTTCAATGTTGTTGATTTTTACAGGTATGAGGATGGAGAAACATATGATACAGCTGAAAGAAAAGAAGAAATTGACTGGTTGAAACAGTTACCCACAACAAAAATATTGTAGCCAGAGAATATTTTAGACAAAATATTGTCTAAGAAGACAAGAGGACAGGAATAATTTGAGTATTTGATCAAGTGGAAAGATCAACCGATTGCAGAAGCTACTTGGATGACAGATACCATGCTACAGAAATTAGGCAGTTATGTGGAGGTGCTCATGGACAGGAGCCCATGAAGAATTTTTTCCTCAGGAGTCCAATGCAGGAGCATGAGGCTCGAGGGATAAAGACTTAATTTTATTCCAAAAATCAAACAAAATTTACAAGCAAAGGAGTGGGATCTTTTAGCCTACAATTTACTGTTTTGATAGATAATATTTTACTAGTATTCAGGGATTTGGATAGCTTTGCATTGGAGTCATTCAATTTAGGTTTTAGTAGAGGTTTTTTAGGCAAATATCATGTAATACGATTTTATCTAAAATTGGGAAAATCGATCCATAGAATTTGATCAATTTGTTTGTTTGAACAGTATATTTAAAATGTAAGTTCAAAATGTATTTGGGAAGAGGATTGGATGGGGAATTAATCAAATAGAAGAACATGGTAAATCCTCTATACCTTTGAAATTGTATGAGGAATTGACAATTCAAAGAAATCTGATTTCTTTCGAAACATTTCTGAGTTTATTTTAGTTAATTGAAGCTCTGTTGATTTAATTTTTGTGTGTAATGTTTAATTAAATATTCTGCGTTCATTGTGGAGAAAGAATGGTTTCTTGTGTTGTCAATTTGAAAGACTTTTAGTTGTTGAAGTATGGAAATTGTGATTTCTTGAAGGGGTATTGAATCTGATAGAACTGAAGCAAACAAGATCATTGCAGTGCGTATGGATTCAAAGGAAATAACAAAATTTGCAATTAATCCGATGGAAATTGTATTTTATTTTTCAGGGATTTTAATATCTATTCAGATTTGAAATCTTTTCAACAGAGATTTGGAAGCAACGAAAACCGTCCGATTGAAATCCAACGGATATCGAATTTCAAGTTGCGCAGAAGTTAAGGTTTTAAATGGACTTGATATTTAATAAACCGGGTTTGATAATTTAAACTGATCCCCCAACAATTATTTCAATCTAATGGTCTTCGCATCAAGGGTTTCAATCCTATGAATATCACAAATTTAGTTTCATGGAAGTTAATAAGAAGTTTGGAGGCGATAACTCTATGAAATGGGTTTTGATTTTGTTTTAAATCCGTCAATCGACTCTACAAATATTTGTCAGGTGTAATTTTATTAATGCTCCTTTTTATATAAGTGACACAATTATGTTGCCGTCATTTACTAAGGGTTATAAAAAGGGTTGAATTCCACTACTAAATCATGTAATGGAAAGGAAATGCAATTATTAATTAATTGTATTTCCATCATTTTACAAAAAGACTATCAAGTGGGATTTAATGCAATTTAAAATTTGTGTAATTTTTTTTTAATGAACTTGAATTTTGGGTTATAAAGTTGGTGGTTGATGATAGATATTCAAGAGGAAATAGAAGAAGTTCCACCAGAACTGGAAGAAATTGTCTCGAGATTTGAGAGTTTGTCTTTGACACCTGCATCCAGACCACCATCAAACCACCCCTTTTTTCAGATCTAGCAACAGAGGAGCCACATTTATCACAAGTAAGTTCATTAATCTCCTGTAGTTCTAAAAAATCTGGGTTTTTGGGAGTTTAGAGGACATAGTAGCAAGCTGTGGAATTACTAGGAATGTTGGTCTGAAGTGTTATTTGGTTGAGTCGTTAAGAACCCTAGAGTCTGTTAAGGGTTCCATGTTAGAATCGGCCAATACATGCTTCTTTCCATCACAATTGCAGGACAGGGATCTGAAGGTTAGTTCCCACCCTCAGAGCTTGGAAGGGAAAGCTAGGGTTTCTCAGGAGGGGTAGGAACATAGATACATTCATGACATAGGGATTGATGGGGACCCGAGAGTATTGGAACGTAGATTTTCTTTCTTTCCAGGGCTTGCCATAGGAAAAATGAAGGATCTGGGTTTGAGTGGAGAAGAGGAGCTGACGTCAAATTTAACGGGAAGGTTTTTTTGGGTGACAAAACCATGAGTGGCTTGTTCTCACCAGATTGGACCCTGGTTGGCCTCGGCCGCCCGATCCGAAAGGACTCAATGCTCCACTCGAGGTGCAGGGGAACGGGGCAGAAGCGCAGGGGAACAGGGCAGGAGAAGGAAACAGGGCTTCAAGAGGTTAGAGAAAGAAGATTAAGCTGATAAGAAGGAAAGATACCCCTAAGAGTTTGGTTCTTGGGGTGTATTTACAGATAGAAGAAGTAATGGAAGCGGTTGATACCATACTTGTCGGCAGAGTAAAGGGAAATAAATACTCAGCCAAATATATTAAAGAATGGACTTCTAATGCCTGGGAAGGTGGGCCAGAGAGACAAGTTGAAGTTACTATCCTGGCGCGTGGCTGGTTCATGATCAAATTCAATAAGAAGGAAGCACTGAAATGGGTTCTCATCCAGAATTGGAGTCTCGAGAACTATCTTATTATGTTTAAAAAACAGAACCCCTTATTCAATGCGTAGAGGGAAAATATTGAAGAATATCCGGTCTCGGTTAAACTCCCTGGGTTGCCTTTCCAGTTTTGGACAGACTTTGTGTTTCGGGCTATTGGAAACTCTTTAGGGCAATTTCTGGAGGTTGACTCGTCTTTTCAGCATTCCATGGATAAAATATCAACACAGATACTTGTATCTCTAAACCTGAAAGAAGGGTTGGCTGAAGAGATCAATATTACGTATAAGGACCTATTGTTTACACAGATGCTTGATTAAGAGCACCCGCCATTTAGATGCCACCGGTGTCACGCTTATGGCCATTTGGAAAGGAATGTCCCTTGGGTTACAGGCGTCGAAGGAATCAGAAAAAGGAGGTAGTAGCAGAAAAGGTAACCATTGAATTAAAGAACAATTCTGAGGATGGAACGATAGTTATGGAAGGGGTAGAAGGTGGTTCAACATAGTAGACTCAAGGGGGGACTTAGGATACGCAGACAGATCTAGCCACATTGACCTCTTCCCCCAGAGCTGAAGCAGTAGAACCCCCTCTTGTCGAGAATTTAGGAGAAGGCACCTCCACCCCTATTCCTGAGGGTACGAATCTACACTCTATCCCCGATTTTCTTTCAAATTTAAATTCATCTTTATGTGTGATGTCTGAGATTGGTCCCTCCAGGCCTGATCTTGTTAAAATTATACATTCCAAATCTATGGCTAAAGCTTTAGACAACATCATTACTGCTATTCCCGAACTCAATTTATCCATCCCGAACCCCTTTGTCCTACTGGACCCTCCTCCCCCTGATCCCTCCTCTGGATTAATGCACTATAACGTCAGGCCTAGAGAAAAAAAGCCCCCTCCCTTGGGAGCGGTGGGGGGATTGGGCCCCCTCCCCATTGTTGTAGGCCCCCAAAAGTCCAGGGGAAGAAAGTCAAATCTTTCCAAAGCTTAGATGAGAGCCAAAAATGACATAGCTGATGGAAAACAACGTTCCCTCTCAGTGGTTCTTAGAGCAACGAAAAACCCCTCCCCTGGTCTCAAATGATCTTTCTCTCTTATAACTGTCGTGGGCTAGCTAGCAGCTCCAAAAATATAGTGTTAAGGGAGTTAGTTAAATCATATTTTCCTGATGTGCTCATGCTCCAAGAAACCCTAGGGAGTGGTGAAAACATTAAGGGAACCCTTTGCAAAATATTTCCGGGTTGGTCCTTCTTTACTCTGGATGAAAAAGGGTGGTCTGGGGGATTAGCAGTGGGATGTAGAGATGGGAGACTGAAGGTTTTGAAATCTTGGGGCATGGAACAAGCTATTAGGCTAGAGGTTTACTAAATAGACCTCTATTTTTCCATCTCCATTCTAAATGTGTATGGGCCTTGCATGGATAGAGTCCCTTTCAAGAACTCTCTTTTCTCCACATCCCTATTGAGGCACACAAATCTTGTTGTTGGTGGGGATCTCAATTTCTCCCTGGGATTATCTGAAGCATGGGGTCCTTTAGCCCAACCGGATCCGCTGACAGATTTCTTCCTTCATAAGTTGGCCTCTTTGGGGTTTGTGGATGTTGATCCTATCAAGCCCAGGCCGACCTGGAGGAACATGAGAATTGGGGGTGACATGATCGCTAAGAGACTGGACCATTTTCTTCTTGAAGAGGACCTGGTGATAAAAATCCCGATCTTTCAGGCATTGTATTAGGGAAGGGGGAGAATCAGACCATATGACTGTTCTTTTGGAACTCACAGGATCAAATAAGAAGCCGACTGCTCCTTTCAAATGTAATCCATCTTGGCTAAAATATGATTCCTTTAATGAGCTATTTCACTCCACTTGGAAGGCAGACAAGGAAATATTGGAGGGGAATAAAGGCTCAATGTTTGTGAGGAAAATCAAACTTATGAAGAAGGCTACGGTGGAGTGGGTGAAGAAGAAGAAGTTGGAAGTGGATGAATCCCTCCATCATATAGTAATGTAATTAGATCATCTCGAGTCCCCAGAAGATGATGGCTATGAAACCATCGAGAAAAGGGACATAATCAAGTTCCTGGAATCCACATATAGGAAAATCTTGAAGGACAAAGAATAACAGTGGTGATTAAAGAGTAGAGCCGTCTGGCTGGCAGTGGGGGACAAAAATTCAAAATTCTTCCAAAATTATGAAAAGGGCAGGAAAAATATCAATACCATATGGGGAATGCAGTCAGGGGATGGTCAAAATGCTAAATTCTTCGATGATCTAGCTAGGTTGGGGACCAGCCACTTCAAATCCATTTTCAAAGCTCCAGCTGGAGCATCTATTGTGGAAGTGATCAGAGTTGCTCGATTTTTTCCTAGCTATGTGGAAGAGGATGAAAATGAGAATATCATGATGCCCATTTCCAAAGGGGAGGTGGAAGGCATTCTCAAGGATATGCATAAAGATAAAAGCCTAAGGCCAGATGGATGGATGGTGGAATTTTTTCAACATTTCTTTGTCCCTGGGGGAGGAACTGACAGAGGTATTTTAAGGATCTAGGCTCAAATGATCGATTGATAAGACCTTTAATTCAACTTTTGTGGCCCTCATCCTGAAGAAGGAGGATCTGAAATACTTTGATGACTTTCAACCAATATCACTCTATAATTTTATTTACAAAATTATAGCTAAAGTGATAGCAGTTCGGCTCAAACCGATACTCTCAAGGAATATTTCTAAAGATAAGTTTGGTTTCTTGGATGGAAGACAAATTCATGAAGCAGTTGGAGTGGCTCAGGAGACTCTTCATAGCCTTAAGAAGATTGGGAAGAAAGGTGTTATTGTTAAAATTGACCTATCCAAGGCTTATGACCATATAAGATGGCTCTATCTTCGATTTCTCTTAACCCACATGGGGTTTGGAATATCTTTCATCAATTAGGTAATGGGGTGCATCACCAATGTTAGTTTTGTGGTACTGATCAACGGGGTAGCAACCCCCGTCTTTTAGAGTCAGAGAGAACTTCTTTAGGGATGCCCCCCTCTCACCCCTTCTTTTCCTCTTAGCTGCAGAAGCCCTTATTTAGATGATCTTGTATTCAAGAAGGAAAGGGGATATCAAAGGGATTAAGGTTGCTGTTAATCTAAGTATCGCCCATATTCTTTTTGTGGACGATATCCTTATGTTTTGTTGGACACCTAATCCTCAACGGGTAGGTGTGGAAGCCGAACAAACATAAAGGAGTCCAAATTACCTTGGAATGCAGAATCCAAGGGTCACACCTAATGTAAAATAAATGTACATCTATGGTGAATAATAAAATATCTCACGCTTATCTTTCTTATGTGTGTGTTTACTTTCTCATACACCATGCGTTTGTTTAACATGGTATCAGAGTGGGACTATCTTGGCCTGCTTTAATTTGAACTATTTGTTCATTCAGCTAAATTTTAGCTGCATTATCTGCACCCTGCATAACTCCATCAAAATCATTAGTTTCTGAGCATTTTACTTGCTCCCTTTGCCACCTGCGCTCTCTCAAAAAAGACGGTTTCTCTACACATTTCTCTCCCTTTCACATTACAACTTCTTCCCTGTTGTGTTGGGTTGTTCCCATCGTATGTGTTTTTCCTGCGGTTCTGTTGGCCTCCTGCAGAGATATCTCCCAAAACACTGAATCTGCTACCCCTCTGCCGCTAAAACATGTCTAGTCTGTCAGTCCATTCATTCTACCAAAAGAGTAGGTAATTATTGAACGGGTATGGGTTTGATATTTGAAACATTACAGTGAACGGGTTGGCTTGTTGTTGGCATGATGAAAGTGTCAATTTCCTTGATGATTGAGTGAGGTATATTGGTGTGCCCCACTGAAACGTTTCCTTAGAAAAAGCGCTATTGTTTACGCTCCCTCTCACTCACCGGCCGACGCACTCCTCATTTGCGCCCTCCATACCATACACTACTCCTCACCACTGTGCTCTTGCTCCATCTACCCGCACCGACGTGAAATCCTCCCCTCGCGCTCCACCACTCCACTATTCTCCTATGTGTTGTGATCGAAGACCATGGTGTAGGGGTAAATGGTCTTGTTGTCAGAGGTGAGACTATTGGCATCAAATAATTTCTGCACAATGGCTCCATATTGGATCGCGATGGCCTCCAGATAGTCATTCGTTTGGACCAAATAAGAGAGAAAGTACTTGAATCCTTTCCCTACCTGAGCATTCGTCGAGCAGGCACATCTAAGAGGGACATGGAGGCTCATACCAGTCTGAAGCTCTGTAGCAGGGACATAATTATGCTGAATTTTTGCCTAGCAAGTAGAGAGGCCCTGGTAAGTGTGGTTGGCGATGCTGAAATATGAGTCACTTGGTTGAACAACATAGCTTGTGTTGGCTTGCGAGTAGTTTCCAGTGCAAGAACAGTTGATGGGATCTGGGTGTCTGAGAGATTTTTGATTTGGGCCATCTGGGATTTGTTTGAATTAAGCAATGTACTGATATTTTCTAGGGTTTGGTAACCTGTTTGGGCTCTGTAAATCGCATAGGCCTGGCATGTTTGCTGTTGGCCATTGTAGGTGTAGCCATAGGTGATGTCTGGGGAATTGTCTAGGATAATGGAGCCACTACGTTGGAGTCAGGTCTTGGTTGTCCCATTTATGAGACGACACAACACCTCTTGCTTGCCAGTAAGGGCATCACAGACCATTCCTTGTTGAGATGCAGAGGGATTTCAGTCCTGAATTCCAGTAGCATGAACCGGCAGGAGAATCGGGTAACACCTTTTTGAATGCATGGTCTGTCTTTTTATTGAAAGATACATCATTGGTTCAACTCCCACATAGTTGGTTAATAATATTTACTCCTTCGCATTTTGATTTCCATAATCGCAAGGGAAATGAAATCTGGGTTGCCCCCTCCTTTTCATCAACAACACATGCTTAGTGCCAATGATCATTGCAGTAATTGGGACAAGTTTGTGCCATCTTCGAGCTATCTTCTTTGTTTTGACGATTTAGCTTATCTTGTATATTTTTGATCTACCAGTGCTTCTCAGTCTCTCCATTAATCTATGTTAAAGGAACGAGTTGACATCCTCATTGGATGAAAATTGGGTCATATTTATTCCTAATCAATGTATTCATTAAAATAATGAACATGTGGATTGTGGGGAGCTTAAAATAGCCACAGGTTGGTCATATTTCTGGTGTTGAGCGTGAGACTCTTCTCCCAAGGTCGTATTCTGAGTTCTAGATTCATTTCCTCATTACATCAGTATTCTTGAGACTGAAAGATGGTTGGACTTGATGAATTTTTAGAGTTATTAAACACTCTAATATTATATACTGATGGAGACACAGTTAAAATAAAAAAGGACACCTTGTATAATATTAAGCTTTGTCTACAAAATGCACAAGAAAACATTGTTTTTTGCAACTTGAATCTAAGCTACAACAAGAAGAATCACAACAAAGGAGTCATCATTCTGAACATGTTTCTATTCATAACATTGAAAGAGACTCCCATAATCATCAAGTCAATAATGTTGTGACTGATTCACATTCAGTTCCTAGTTCAAAAGAAGATTTGTATGCAGATGCAGATGTTCACACTTTGCTTCCCAAGCCCATCATCAGACCTTGGGAAGAGCTTGTCCACAACAAGCACAGAACAGGTCTTAGATATGATAAGGAGTTGTCCTTTCATATTTCATACTACTCCAAGCCCATCAAATTTCAGAGTGTCAGATTTCTTCATGACAGTTCACCTTCAACTGTTCTAGATCCTGCTCCTCTTCCAAATCAGAATAACAAATTGAAAAATGCCAACACTGTGATCGAGTTGGCCATATGAAAGATCACTGTTTCGATCTTCACCCATGCAAGAACTGTGGTTGGCATACCCATTCTTCACATAGATGCTTCAAAAACAAGCCTCCTGCAAGAACAAAGATTCATCTTGGATGGATCGCTTCTTGGTAATGGGCATCAACAACCAAGAAGATGTTTAAGACATATGTCAGAACTTGTTCTCGAATATTGAACAATATTGCAGTTGAATTTTTACCATCATCTCACCTTGTACTTGACAGGGGGGAAAATGGTGGTCATCTACAAGCTTCGAAGCCACATCAAGCGAGCCTGAGCCACAATCTCTCATTCCAGATTCAAAGTTGTTGCCAAAGACACAATAGTTCAAGAAAGCCTGAGCCACAACCTGTCATTCCAAATTCAGAGTTGTAGCCAGAGACATGGATGCCCATGAGCATGCATTTGGTTGGTGTACAACCTTAAACCATCTATGCGAGGATGATATTCTTCCTCTTCAAAGAATTTGGGACAGTTCCTCTAGTAGAAGACTTCAGCTTCTTGCCAACTTTGGAAGAGATTCGGGAACTGCAATAAGCGTTTCTATCCAGTGTTGGTGGTCATCCTTAAACCACCTCTTTATGCCAACATTTCAGAGAGTTGATTCAGCCTAAGTGCTGCCATGCATACTTTGCAGATTTGTATTGCAACTCTCTTCTTGGACTCACACATACCCCTTCGGACTAAGGGGGGTAATGTTGGACACCTGATCCTCAACGAGTAGGTGTGGAAGCCGAACAGTCATAAAGGAGTCCAAGTGACCTTGGAATGTAGAATCCAAGGGTCACACCTAATGTAATATAAATGTACATCTATGGTGAATAATAAAATATCTCACGCTTATCTTTCCTATGTGTGTGTTTACTTTCTCATCCACAATGTGTGTGTTTAACATGTTTAACTTGGGTATTCGGATAGAAACAAGGCATCTCAATGACATTTTAGACCTTTTCCTCAAAGCTAGAGGGATATGCATCAATGAACAAAAATCTTCAGTCACCATAGAAGGCTTTTCTGAGATGGAGGTTGACAGGATTTCAGAAGAGCTCCCTTATGAGGCTAAGAAATTGTCGGACAAATTTAAATATTTAGGGTTCTTCCTTAAGCCAGATACATACCAAACCACTGATTGGCACTGTCTAGTAGCTAAAATTGAAAACAAAATTAAACATTGGAGTTTCTAGTGGCTGTCCTGGGCAGGTCGTTTAGTGTTGATAAAATCGGTCTTACTAGCCATCCCGGTTTACTGGACAACTCTAACATGGATTCCAAAAGGAATCCTCTCAAAAATCAAGTGCCTCTGTAGTATATTCTTATGGGCAGGTTCAAAGGAGGAGTCGGTCCTCCCCTGGGTGGCATGGGAAAAGGTGGCCCAACCAAAGGAATGGGGAGGCTGGGGCATCAAGGATCTCAATGCCTTTTCACCTTCCCTAGTGGCCAAGTTGGGTTGGTGACTACTCATGAAGGACAATATTTGGACTATGGTCATCAAGAGGAAGTATATCGATCCAACCCCATTTGAAGACTAGATCAGAATGCCTAAAAAAAACATCCGCAAGAATCGGTGCTCTGGAAAGACATGGTTGACTCCATCTACATCATTGAAAAAGGTTTGGCGTGGCTAGTTGGGAATGGAGAATCAGTAAGAATTGTCCAGGATCCTTGGGTGAGATGCAACAGGTCCTTTGCTCTTTCCGGGGGCCTGATTGAGCATCTCTCTCCAAAAGGGATCCACTACCTCAGCTAGGTAGTGCTCGAGGACCACTCTAGGATTTAGGGTCAAGCCTGGAAATCAAGCATGAAGCTCCAAATTGATGAGCAATGGATGGAGAAATGGAGGGGATTCATCTCAGAACTTCAAAGATCAAATGTCAGATTCAATGACCACCTTGACTCACTAAGTTGGGTCCACTCCCCTTTGGGGAAATATACTCCTAAATTTGGCTATAATTGGATCATGTCACAAAAAGGATGGAATGATCCAGACTGGTGTTCTAAGGCTTTGCGGAAACACAAGGAAAGAGCAAAATCTAGTTTTTCTTTTGGTGCATCCATAAAAATAAAGTCCCAACTTGGGATTTCCTTCAGAAAAGGTGTAAGATAGGCCCTAGGTGGTGTCCACTATGTAAAAGAAATGAGGAAACCATTCTCCATCTATTTTTGTCATGTCCTTACAATTTTCAGAAAATGGAAGGAAAATTTGTGTTTGTTAAACGTTAATCTTGTCTGGGGAGGTCCTACTTTCCATGATGCATGGCTTACTTGGTGGAAAAAATCCACAGATGACATAATTAGAAATATTCCGCTGATAGTATCCTGGGGTACATGGATCGCTCGAAACAGGGTTACCTTCAGGGATTCTACAACTCCTCCTAAGATCATAGATGTAGAAGGGGTCTCTATATTTGAAAATGTCCATCTTTCCAACCCTTCTAGTAAAGTAAGAGAAGTCAAGATAGAAGACATCAGAGGAGACATCCCCTGGGCATATTTTGATGGGGCTTCGGATCACCATAATATCTATGGAGCTGGAATCTCTATCCATTTCCCCTCTGGAAAGACTCTTTCTGCCTCACTAGGCCTAGGATCTAAATCCAATAACTACGCAGAACTCCTCTCTCTCAAACATATCCTTTGCTGGCTTATTCACCTTGGGCTAAGACAGGCCTAGATTTTTGACAACTCTCTGAATGTTATCAAATGGTTCAATGCAAAATTTAGATGTCAAAAATTTATGCTATTGCCTCTTTTATAAGGAGTTTTATCATTAAAACGTTATTTTGATGTATTATCTATATGTCATATATACAGGGAGTGGAATATGGAAGCAGACTTAATTTCTAAAGATGGCGTACAACAAGCTCTGGGAGTATGGGCAATAAAAGTTATTGATAGGGACTCGATCCACCTCTCGGATTAGCCGCCTTATGCCCAGTAATGTCCACTTGATCTTCATCGTAGTGGCAGGATCATAGACTGGCATATGACTCCTGCTTCTCTTCAGAGCCATCGTTTTCGTTTTTTTTTGTTTATATCGGATTTTTAGCATATAAGACAAATTTTTGAGTGCCCTTTTCAACATACTACTAAACCTTTTGACTGGGCCATTTTCCGTTTCGATGGAGGCCCGAAGCACTGGCTTTTAGCTCACATACTGTCATGTTATTTTTATACCCTCCTTTATTTTGAACTGGAAAAAGCTTTGAAACAACAGTTGGATCATCTATTTGCTCCTATTTGGGTTGTTTTCCTTGAAAAGAGGAGGCTCGGGACAAATGAGGATGGTTATGGTCATTTTGTTTTTTGCTTTTGTACATCAATGGTTTGTGGGGTGATCGGAAACTTGTATTTCCTCACCATCACATGACAATTTTCCCTTGAACAGGGGAGGCAAGAATATAAAGTTCTATGAATGCCAAATTTCAGAAAATTAATGTAATTTAGTGTACACAAATTATGTAAAACACAACTTTCAAAGCACTAATTGATGTCTGAAACTCAATTTAAGAAAAAAAAATTATAAAAATGTTAAGTTCACCAAATTGCGCTTTACATGGTGGGAGCACACTTGGTATAAAATTGAAAAAAACACACGGTCATTAAAAAAGAAGCGTGAAACTCCATTTAAACAAAAAAATTTTGAAGTCCTCGCATTTTCATTTTATAAAAATGTGAAGTTAACCACTTGTTGAAAATGTGAAGTTCACCAAGTTGTGTTTTACATGGTGTGGTGGCAAAACACTTAGTATATAATTGAAAAAAACACATGGTCATTAAAAATGACGCATTTATAAGTACAGAACACACACATATCTAGGATATATTACAATGTCCATCAATAAATTTTGAAGGAGATCGTCTCAATGCTAATTCATCTTTGAGATATGAATATTGAATTTTTGAAGAATACCGTCTCAAAACTAATTCATCTTTGAGAGATGAATCTTGAATTTTTGAAGAAGAGTGTCTCAAAACTAATTCATCTTTGAGAGATGAATCTTGCATTGGCATTGCCTCATATAATTATAATTCATCTATTAATTCATCTTTGATAGATGAATCCTGAATTAGCATTGCCCCATGCAGTAGATCAACAGACATCTTAGTCACATTTGTACCATGTCTTATACTAAAAATTTGAAATTGGCTAACAATATTGTTTGTTATTCCATGCTGTTCTTTTAGCCTGTCCTTCTTAACTTGGTACATGCCATTCATCTGGTTGCACACAAGTTTAGAATTGGTGAAAACTACAATTCCATTTAATCCATACTCCATAGCTATTCCCAAGCCTTCTATCAGTGCAATATAATATGCCTCGTTGCTTTTTGTTCTTCCCGGTATATTCATTTTTCTTTGGATGACCTTGTTAGTCGCAATATTGGAAAGAACATATGTAATCACTCCTTTCCCTGGATTTGGATAGCAAGAAACATCTATGCAGAATTTCCATTTTTCAACCATATTTAGTGGGTTTTTTAATCCCTAAAAAAACAAAATCAATAAAAATATATTAAATTGACATTTATTGCAAATGCATGGAAGAAATTACACATGTGCATGATATAAATGACATGTGCATGATTTATATTAAAGTTTGACTTAAATTTTATGGTAGAATTCACATCTAGAAATGAGATGCGTTAAAGATTTCATTGCCTAGATTTTAAGGGAGATTTATGACACATACACTTGGTTCATGCATGGTTTGCATGAAAGTTTTCCTGAAAATTTATGGCATAAATCACATCTAAAAATAACATGCCTTAAGAAAGGATGAGATCCAGAGGCTACCTAGCCCTTTATAGACTGCTTTAGAACTTGTAGAAGTTAAGACTCAACCAAAAAAATAAAATCCTATGGAATTTCAGCCACTTTAGGTTCAATTTGTAGGCCTTAAAGTTTTCATTGAATTAATGGGGGAAAGCCTTGAGTTTGGGGATACTATCCTATGAGAGTTCAGCCACTTTAGGTTTTGTTTTTAGGCCTTAAAGTTTCCCTTGAATTAATGGGAGGAAGCCTTTAGTTTGTGGGAGAAATGACATTTACATGGTTTGAAAAATTATTTTATACACTTACTAAAACAACTAGTTATGTCAAAAGTCACACCTTTATGAGTTTGTGGGAGAAATGAAATAGAAATGACACATGCCTTAAAGTTTGCCTAAAATTTTATGGAAGAAGGGAGAAATGACACATGTACAAGGTTTTCCTTCGGGTGGTAGTGGTTTATGGATATTAAAATGAAGAAATTCTATTTATGTTCCAGATATTGACTGTAGGGGAATTTACTGGATATGTCACCTTTGAGAAAATATGAGATCCATAGGCTACCTGGCCCTTTACAGACTCTACCTTTAGAACTTGTAGAAGTTAATACTCAACAAACAGACTAAAATCCTATGAGAGTTCAACCACTTTAGGTTCAATTTTTAGGCCTTAAATTTTTCCTTGAATTAATGAGAGAAAGCCTTTAGTTTGTGGGAGAAATAACATTTACATGGTTTGAAAAATTATTTTTATGCACTTACTAAAAACATGCTTTAAAGTTAATGGGAGAAAGCCAACATGACACATGCTTTAAAAACTTTTCCTAAGAATTTATGAGAGAAATGACACATGTATGGGAGGAATGAAAAATTCAACATCAACCTACACTATCATAAAAAAATAGTTATGTCCTTAATAAGAAGTATGATTTAGCACTTATCAAATTGTAAAATAACTTATAATAATTGATATGTACATGAATTTTACAACTTCAACATCAACCTACACTATCATCGTATCACTGTAGCCATGTCAATCTAGATTATTTATATCCATTACATCATAAAACACTCCAATTTTAACATTTTAAAAGAATAAAGCAACATGGAAGGTGTTAATTTAGGTACATTAATACACTCCTCTTTTAACATTTTATAAGAATAAAGCAACATGGAGGGTGTAAATTTAGGTACATTAATAAAATACAGCCATGTTAATCTAGATTATTAAGATCCATTACATCCTATTTAACACAATCTAGATTATTTATATCCATTACATCCTAAAACACTCCACTTTTAACATTTTAAAAGAATAAAGCAACATATATGGTGTAAATTTAGGAACATTAATAAAATAAAGCCATGTCAATCTAGATTATTAAGATCCATTACATCATAAAACACTCCACTTTTAACATTTTACATTTTACTCACCTTGAGTTTGGGGAATACTATCCTATGGAAGTTCAATACAGCCATGTCAATCTAGATTATTAAAATCCATTACATCATAAAAGACTCCACATTTAACATTTTACATTTTACTCCATTTGACTTTGGGGGATCATATCCTATGGAAGTTAAGCTACCTTTAGTTTTTAGGCCTCAAAGTTTGCCTTGAATTAATGGGAGAAAGCCTTGAGAAATGACACATGCTTTAAAGTTAGTGGGAGAAAGCCAATGAAACATGCTTTAAAGTTTTCCTCAAGAGTTTATGGGAGAAATGAAACATGTACACGATTTGTCTTAAATTGGTTGTGGTTTATGGATATTAAAATGAAGAAATTCTATTTAGATCTATTCCACAAATTGATTGTAGGGGCATTTACTAGATATGTCACCTTTCATAAAAGATGAGATCCAGAGGCTACCTGGCCCTTTACAGACTCTGCCTATAGAACTTGTAGAAGTTAACACTATCTGTCCCAATTATACCCTATGAAGTGTGTAGAGGACCCGTGGAATCATTCACACTGCTTTACATAGACATAAGGGTGTATAAGAGTGTACTAAGTTCAAAAATATGGTCATATTATTGGATGTCTTTCCCAAGAGCCCAAATGTACTCCTTAAGTATATGTGGGGTCTATATAACCATCTACAAAAACAAGTGATTCTTTCCAAGCTAAGGATAATGTATGAGCCATGTGTATACGCACATTATCTAGAAACCATAGGCCAAAATAAAGGGCACTTAAGTGGTTTGAAGAAAAAATAGCACCAAGAAGCTTTGAAGGAGGGGAATAAGAACTGGAAATAGGAGGATAAGAATAAAATAGCCACTACACATCCATGCAAGGGTAGTAGAAATAATTCTAACCATTGCAACATTGATGGTCACATTAAGGAGAATTATTGGATGTTTGGTATGTGTTATATTATTTATGTGAATACCCCCATGCACTATATATTTTTCTAAGAATAGTGGTGGGAATAAAATGGAAGGAAAGGACCCCCACTTTAGGGGTTCATAGAGACGAAAAATTCCCCACACACAAGTGTTTAGGGGTAGTGCCCCAAAAAAATGTTTTTGGGAAAAACAAATCTCCCTTTATGATGTTTTCCATCACATGGTTTTTTCTATTACCATTTTTCTAGTGCATGGTAGTTTACCCCATGCTTCTATAGTTTCAGTTAAAGAACTAAAGTTTTATCTGATCCAAGGTAATGGATTGGTAGTTTATAATTGTCGTGGGATATATACATATATACATACATACATATGTGTGTGTGTGTGTTTGTGTGTGATGGTCTAAAAATTAATATACCAATAAAAAAAATGATCTTCTCGTTTTGGGTTTTTCGAGTAAATTATATATTAATTCATGTGTTTTACATTGAATATTTTTCATTTTATTAAGAATCTGTTTGAAATAATTAACTATATATGGTTAAAACCTATGTTTTGTATCAAATTACTTTTGGTTTCAATGGAAAACATTTATGGCTAATGTGTTTTTCTCAAAATGTGATAGACCCCATTAAAATGGGAGATATATCGAAATGATTCCTATGGTGTAATAAAATAGTTGAGTAGTTTAAAGATATAGATGCATAAATTCAATGAGCATAGTTTTGAGATATATAAGTCCAAAATGGAATAGTTGTTGGTGAACAAATATCAGTGGATCACTATGGATATATCTATTTCATTAAAAGGGATTTTTCTAGAAGGACGGACTAAGTTGGAAAGAAGGAAAAATATCACAATTATATGTTAATGCATATGTTTTACATTGAATATTTTTCATTTTATTAAGAATCTATTTGAAACAATTAACTATATAAGGTTAAAACCTATGTTTTGTATCAAATTACTTTTGGTTTCAATGGGGAAACTTTTTCTTAACTTATTATGTTTTCTCAGAAATGTAGTAGACTAGATTAAAGGGATATGGAGCAGGTTCTATAGTGAAATAGAAAATGACCAGGAGATGGTTGAGATATGGATGCCTCAGTTCAATAGAGCATGGGTTTTTGAGATATATAAGTCCAAAATGGAATATTTGTTGGTGAACAAATATCAGTGGATCACTATGGATATATCTGCATCATTAAACGAGATTTTTCTAGAAGGATGTCCACTAAGTTGGAAAGAAGGAAAAATATCACAATTATATGTTAATGTGCATGTGTTTTACATTAAATATTTTTCATTTTATTAAGAATCTATTTCAAACAATTAACTATATACTTGGTTAAAACCTATGTTTTTTATCAAATCACTTTTGGTTTCAATGGGAAAATTTTATGGCTAAATTTTTTTTTTTCTCGAAATGTGATACACCCCATTAAAATGAGAGATATGGAAACTTGCAGATGATTCCTATAATTAATAAAATAGTTAGAAGTAGTTTAAAAGAAATGTAGTTGCATAAATTCAGATAGCATAGTTTTGAGATATATAAGTCAAAATGTGAAATAGTTGTTTGGTGAAAAATATCAATGGATCTACTATGGATATATCTACTTCATTAATAGGGATTTTTCGAAGGATGGAATAAGTTGGAAAAGAAGGGAAAATATCACAATTATGTTAATGCATGTGTTTTGAATATTTTCATTTTATTAGAATATATTTGAAACAATTAACTATATAAGGTTAAACCTATTTTTGTATCAGGAATTAATTTTGGTTTCAATGGGAAACTTTATAGCTAATATGTTTCTCTACACTCAAAATGTGATAGACCCCATTAAAATGGG
>JAXQQM020059846.1:0-44331 GCA_034641835.2 Pinus albicaulis
ATGGTTGTGTTGTGGTAAAACACAACCCCCCCATTTTTTACTTGCTCATTTCAAATAATGGGGACCCTTTTTATAAAATTTTGGCTAAGCACCTTTTAAGATTTTATTTAGCTGATTATCCTACGCTTTTGTTAATTTTTCATTTTCTTTGGATTCTTGTTTTGATTGCTTTGTTAGAATCGATTTTTTATAAGCCTCCCATTGACGCTTGTTTCGCCTCATTTGGTCAACTGGTTTGAAAATGGCACTCCTTTGAAGTCCCATCATTTATCTAGTCTGGGTTAAAAATGCTATTTTTATTCTTTTTATTTATTTTTGGAGTGGTTGTAGTTTAGAAAATTTCATAACTAAACTAAACATCATTAAAATAAAACCAAAATAAAAAAATAAAAAAATAAAAAAAACTGATATTTAACATTAAATTTTAAACATTAATTAAATTAATTATTATAATAAAATATAATTAATTTAATTAAAATTAAAACTTAATATTAAAAAAATATATAAAAAATAAAATTTACATCGCATATCGCAATATCGCAATATTGCAATATCGGAACACATCGCAATTTTTATATAATGCACATTTGACAAAATGCGATATTGCGATAAGGCGATATGCGATGTGTTAAAAGTTTTTAATATAAAGTTTTTGTTTTCCCCTTATGCCTCCCGTACCTCCACCTCACTCACCCTCACGTCACCCTCACCTCACACTCCACTCACCATATCCCTCCACAAACTCATATGGATGAAGTAATATGTTTTATGATTGATTTCAATGGTTTGTTCTATAAATTAATTGGTGTGGATTGATTCCAATGGTTTGTGAATTAATTTTTATATTTCTATATTATAATAATTATATTATAATTATAATATTTATTATAATTTTAATATAATTTGAATTATAATATTAATTATATTTAAATTAATTTTTTTTTAAATCATTTGTATATTAATTTAATTTTGTAACTTAATTAATTTTTAATTAGATAATAATTAATTAGAATTAATTATATATTTTAGTTAGTTAATAATTAATTTAAAATTAATTATTAGATAATTAGAATCTAATTTAGGATTAAATTTCTAATTAAAAATTCTGATTTTTAGCCCAGCAACAGAATTTCCAGAATTATGCCAGTTTTGACTCATCAACTTTGGAGGCTCATAGATTAAGTTATACTTGACCAAATGAGGCCCAGGATGGCTCATTGGAAAGATAAAATCAAGGAGAACATTTCTGAGGAGGTTCCACTAATAGATTTGGTCATTAATTGGGTCAAAAAATCATGCAGAAACTCAAGCTCCGAATTTCTAAAGCAAAATCAATTTTCTGATTTATTTTCTACATTTTCATTTGTCCAAGCCTCTTCTAATTGTAGATTCGCTCATCAATGATATATTTGGCCAATTAAACTATCCTAGGCATCAATAGAGAGCTTATATTTTATTTTCAATGATTTATTTAAATTAAATTTGATTGGATTTGTTTTAATGCCATAAATGGTATTTTGATTTTATTGTTACATTTTAATTCATTTTGATTTCTTTTTGCAGGAAAACAGTAGAAGATATATGGAGAAAAAGACTTCAATCAATGAGAATGCTCCAGCAATTAAAAGATTGGAATTTTTGAGCAAATAAAAGTGATTGGGCAGATTTTCTTCAACAAACTTTCATCTCAAGAATTCCTTTGCAAATATTATAAATAGCAGATTGCAGAATGGAATAGGGGCTGCTCTCCTCTGCAATTCCAGACTTCTAAAAGCATTTCTGTTATAGGAATTTAGAGTTGTAGATGGGGAGGAGAGAAAATTTTCAGATCTGAACATTATTGAGGGTTTTTCTTTATGTCTTGAATTATGCATGATGGGCAGAGTTTGCATTTCTGCAGCTCTAGTCTTGAAAGCAGAAATTCAAGTAATGTAAAGTACTGTTAGAGACCGGGATCAGAGAAGCAGATTCAATTAAATGGTATTTTTGGCATTTCTGTATCAAATACCAGTTTCATTTTTATGTTAATAAAATTTTTGTTTCATTTTATTCATGTTTATGCATTTCTGTTGATATGGATAATTTGTCTCAAATTGTTATGTATCTCTGCTCTTATGAATTAAACTCTGATTTCTGAGTAACCATTACTCAGAAATCTATCTTATAACACTGATTTATTAAATAGTAATGTGTTGTGAATTTCTTCCACATGTTATCGTTTAATTATTAGTTTGACTGATATGATAATCGATATCAATTTTTGTGAATTTCTTCCGGAATGTTGTTGATTTATTATTTCAGTCAAATGGTCTCAATAGAATGTGTTTTGGTACTCACAAATGTGAGCTAATTGAATTTCTTCGTTAGCTTAACATTAATTTAAAACCAGACATATTTTAATTCTCATTACTTAATTATCTTGCTCTTAATTGGGTTAGATTTTCATCTACCTGATTGAGATAGGATTTAGATTAGTTTCTTTTTGCTTGCATTATAGAATAAGTTTGCAATTAGATTAAATTTACATTCTTTTAAGTCCTCTTCTCAAAGAGGCAAAATCTTAGTTGTGGTTTGGCTGAACCCAAAATCAACTTAAGGGTCATTCTCTTGCCTGATCAGCAAGAAGAATTGATCTGTATCCCTGTCTATTGGTAGTTAATGATATATCGTAAACCAATAGCGATAGGGAAAAGGTAACTGGACCTAGTTAAACCAGTCGGAGCCACTATCATAAACGGAAAAGGAACTGTATTAAGGTCCGGACCGGGTGGTTATCCCCCAATGTTGTAGCAGCGATTTTCGAGGCTTCAACATTTTTGGCACTAGAAGGAGGGCCTGAAACTTGTTGTCTGTTGGAGTCTTTTCAATTTTAACATTTTATTTAATCACGATGGCTCCTCTTAAACTTCCAATTTGGAGTTGTATCCATGGACGTGCATCTTCCAATACTCCTCCCGAAGTGGTAAGACTCTTGTCTTAGGTAAAGTTTAATGGTGAGAAAAATTCTTCTGCTTTTAATCATGTCCTTCAATTTATTCAAAATATTTCAAATTATGATTTTCAAGGAATTGATGAAGGCATCTTATGCAGACTTTTTACTCTCACATTTGCGGCAAAAGCCAGAAACTGGTGTAGAACTCTTCCGGTTGCCTCAATTCACAGTTGGGATCAATTTGTTACAATTTTTGTTTGTAAATTTGACCGCTATGATTATGATCAGGTATGTGATGAAATTGAATATCTACGAAATGAAAATGAGTCTGTTAGATATTTTAATATTCGATTTCATTTGAATTGTTTAAAATTTAATTTCAAAGATGAACCTATGAAAGAAGAATCACTAGATTGGTTTGAACATAATTATTCTCTTCCTCCTATTCCCGATCCATATGAAATTAGTTCAAGCTTTGTTCCATCCCCTTCTAACATAAATGAGAATTCCAATTTGGGTGTGCAAATAAATTGTGATGAAGAGGTTTCACAAAGCTTGGAAAATATTTCTAATCAAATGCAAGAAGACAACAACAACAATTTTGGAGAAAGACCTGCATTGGAATTTGAAAGTTTCTCTGCATTAAATTCAGAAAATCAGATTGCAAATCAGCAAGTGCAAACAACAATCAAAGTAAATAATAGCATGCAAACTGCTGTACAAATTTCTGAATCTTTTCATGATGAGCAAATGCTGAAATCAGAGCAGCAAAGCAATCTTCTTCAAAAAAGCATGAGTACGCAAAGGAATGATTTAGAATCTAAAATTTACAATGAGCATAATGTACAAGAATTCTCAAACAGAAACATTTTTAAATGCATTATTTCAGATTCACATTTTTCCCTTTATCCTGATATTTTTAATGATGGTAATTTTTCCCCTCTTGGTGTTAATGATATTTCAGAAAATACAGAGGCTGATCTAAATGAATTACCATTAAATTTTTATCAAGATAGAGAAGCAATTAATGATCATTCTTTTGCCATTAATGAACATGAAATTCTTGTTCCTCCTTGTTTGGATATATTGGATGAGATTGAAGGGAATTCTAAAGAATCTTGTGAAGTCATTTATGATAATTACTCTGACATAGAAGATGTTGATTTCTATTTTTCTCAAGAGAATTCTCATAAGAAAATTCAAATAACATCTGGGAATGAGGAACATTTCAATTTAGAAATTATTCCAACTAATCCTCACTCTAAAGCAGATAATCATCTTCATGATTTCACTATTCGAGAAAATATTCCAATTTATGATTCATATCATGATCAAACTTTCATTCATGTTCATAATCATAAATCTCTTTCTAATTCACAAGTTGGAATTCGAAATTACTCAAATTCCATAATTCTGGCCAATCCTTGTGAAAAAGAAATTATTTCAAAACAATCCCAATTGTGTTGTAACATTAGTTGTAACAATAGTGATTTCATTTTATTTTTGTTTCCTTACTTATTTTGTATAAAATCAGATTTATTTTTAGATTTTATTTTACATATTTTTGATACATTACGCTGGCATATTGAGCACTTTACTATCAAACATTCAATTGATGCATTGCCCTGTTGGAAAATTGAAATTTTATATTATAATCAAGAGCATCAAAAGCTATTTCAATTTCAATTTCAATCAATGCTAATGTTTTATCAAAAGCTTCTATCTTCTCAAAGGCAATATCAACAAGAGAATGTATTTTTAGAAATCTGCCAGCAATCCAATTTAATTAATAATTTTCCATTTCATTTGAAAGATTTCCATCCATTTTTGTTTGATTCATTTGAAAAATATTTGGAAATTTTTCCTTCATGGAAGATTGTTAATAGCTTAACATTTACACATAACACTAACAGTTTCTTCCAGGCCTTTGAATCTAAAAGCTCATATCCACGATCTGGCCTTTCATCTCCTCTTTTCAACATTTCCCAATTTTTAATAGAAATCCATCCAAATTTCTATGATCCAATTGGTATTCAATTGGAAAGAAAATTTCATGAGAAGGAGATTTTAGATAAGCTTCTAACAATAGTTGTACATTCTGATTTCAGGTTTAATTTTCTTAGTTCAATTAGATTTGTATTTTTATTACTAACATTTGAATTGTACATACATGCAGGGATTAAAATGAGAAAATGGTTACATTGGAAATATGACTATACCTAGTCATTTTTCAAGAATATGGTTAGAATAGGAGTAGAGTTAATGTAGTTAATTTATTTTCAACAGTTCTGTAGATTAAAAATAAAACAAAACAATCAGCCATTTTCATACATGTTCAGTGAAAACATTTTCTCCCAATCAGAAAATTTTAATTCTTGATTTCCTTTTTAAATTTCTTACAGCAATACCTCTACTTTGTCTATTTTGAATAATGTCTTGATTAAATTCAATTAAGGTTGCACTTGGCATCAATCGCCTCAAAGCCACTTTTCTTAATTTCTGGATTTCCTTCTAATATTTTCTTTTGAAATTTATATGATAAAGGTTTTGAGGATATAAAAGCTTCATGATCTCATTATCCCATGAAATGTATGACTGTCTATGATAAGCTTAATTCTGACTCAATCATTATTATTCAGTCTAACCTTTCATGGTAATCATATGAAGTTCATACTATCTTCCTCGAAATTTGTTAAGCCGACCTTTAGGATGTCCATTTTGCTGTGTGCACACATTCAAATCTGTTTTGACATTTTTCCACAATTAGTGGCTTTATCCCATTCAGACCTTTAGTTTATTATCTGATGTTGTAATACGCATCATATTTATTTACTAAAGGCATTATTGAACAGTCACTATAACAATACAGATTTTTCTCAAGTTAATTCGGAATGTGCAGAGGTAATAAATTGTTGTTGCAATTCAAAAATGAAGCATAGTTTCATATTTATTTCTGGTAAATTTTATATTTCCTGAACATGAATAAACATATCTTATTTAGGCTGATTTCTCACTCCGATTTAGAATAAATGATGAGATGATTTTGAACAAAGGAAAAATTTTGATAAATCGAAGGAAAATTTTGAAGATTCATGAGGTAAAAAAACTACAGAGAAATTCCTTCCAGGTACGCATTCACATGTTCTTTCTCATCTATTATTAGTTTCTCTTTTCCTTAGTTTATTTTTTATTTTTGTTTTGTTTTATTTGCAGGATTTCATTTGTTTTCAAAACTGGAAGTAAGCAGCAAACCCATTTCAAAATTGCAACAGGTTCAGGGAAATTTTATTTTGTGATTCATTAGAATTTGAGCAAATTTTTAATTTTGCTTTCATTGATCATTTCAATTTGATTTTCATATTGTTGATACTTCAGTGAAAATATTCGCAATACTACCATCCCATTCATCTTCGTCAATCATTTCATATGATATCACAACCATTTGTAGCGAAATGTTTCATCGAAAGTAGCTCTTAGCATTGTTGATAACAAATTGTTCATGAAATATCTCCGATGTATTACCTCACTCATATGCGATATCACATTTCCCATTTCGCATATCAGAGGTTTGCAGTTGAAGTATACTCCATTATCATGAATTTCCTTTACCAATATTGCGACAACCACATAAGTCCGGACCCGATATAAAATTCAAATCAAGTTTATAAAATATCGCGTCCATTCAATCGCAAATAATGGTAGGAGCATAACTTTAAAAGGGTCGATGTCTCAGATCCGATATGTTATTAAATTTTCATCATAAAGTTATCGGGTCCACTCTTCATCGCATATCGGCGTATCGAGAATTGTTACATCATGTGCTTAAGTTTGTTGATCGCGATCGCCAGTTAACCACGTCAATCATTGCATATCGGCATTTCAAGAATCATATTGTATTACATCAGGTACCAAAACATTCACCAATCGCCGATCAGCATCGCCAATTAGAAATCGTCGATATTGCAATTGCTTCATCGCATTTTTAATTATGCTCACATCACAATTCAGAATCTGCGATGTGCGATGTGCAGTAAGGGAAGCACAATGTCAATATTCCCCGATCCCCAATATAATATATCTTTAATGATGTGATCGCTTCATTTCATTGCACATGTTCTCATTACATGTTTTCATATCGGCAATTTTCCATTGCAATCTCTGATGTGATAGCTTTCAATGCATGCCTCTGAGCCATTAACATTTAATCAATATATGGCATAGCAACAAAGGTGAAGTCTTGCAAATTAAAATTGAAGCATGGTGAAGAAACATGTGATGCGAATCATCCAATACGGCGATGTGTTATTTTAAAAGCGAGCTTGGGTAACCACTATGGTAAGAAAGCAGCTGATGATAAATTTGCGGCATATTCAAATCATTCCGATTTTTCATGTATTTCAGTTTTAAATATATAATTCCATAATTAAAAAGGAATTCAAAACATCTCTATTTTCATATTTTAATTTTATTATTTTGGATTTGGTCTTGATTCTGGACAATTTATAAAATCATGGAGTTTATATGAAACTTATAATATTTTGAGAAACATTCGTTACTGCAAATTCGCATTCTCATTTATGATGCATTTCTTTTAATTTCAATTCCCTTGGGCACTAAGCATTCCATTTTTACATTTTACTGCTTGCTTTAGTGTAAATAAAATAAATAATGATTTTGGGTTATAGGATTTTGGTTAGTTTGACTTCTTCAAGTTTTTAATGTTAATTAAAATAAGAAGTCAGCTAGTTTGGAGAAACTGATACCTTTCAGGTAAGATCAAAAGCAATTATCCAATGGTAAGATTCATGTACCCACTTTCATTAATTTCCATTTCATTACTTTAGTTTCAGTTTTGTTTTTCTGATACATGAATCTGTTTTGCAGCGCTTCATAAAAGCTTCCAATCCTCCGCCAGATCATATTTTCGAAGTCCATACTCTTCTCCTGGCTTAATTTCAAGAAGCAACGATAATCCTCATTGAAACAGCTACGCTAGGAAGTTTCTGAACCTTTAATCTGTTTCTTTAAGCATTCATTTTTGTTAGAAAATGATTAAGATGATGCTTGGAAACAAAAAGATTGATATCAGACAAAAAGTTTTCATTGTGGCTGAATTTTATCGTCACTGCTATCCAAAAAGCCTAAAAACACTTACAACCCTGCAAGGTATGATTTTTCTAAATCTCGACATAAGAAGGATTGATTAAACGATTATTTTATTTCTTCATATTGTTGAGACATTGTTATAAACATTCTTGTTTGAGTTTATCTTGCGAAACTTGGATTTTCCTTTCCATTTTTAAAATTTCTTCATTTTTTTTTTGTTTGTTTGTTGATTTCTTTCTCATTTTAGCATAAGAATTATTTTCCTTTGGTTTTCAGTTTTGATTTTGGTGACTTTTCCATGATTTATATGGAAGGCCTTCTTGTTACCTAACTATGGTTGGCATACACGGAGAAAAAATTGTTAATAGTCATCTATTAACTTTTTCTTAAATCTCTTAGTAAAAGTTTGATTTTCTTATTATAAAGGTAGACATACTTAAGGAAGAGATTACCAATTTAGAGAAGTTGACAAAGTATCATAAAATCTGGAGAAATTTCTTTTTCATCAAAATTGTAATCATTTTGAAATTTTAATATTTTATTAAGATATTTCAAAGTTCTATTATCAGTCAATAAAAGTTATTTTTAACCAAGTAAAGACACTTTACAGCAAAGCACCTTTTAACTCTAAAAATGTCATTCTTAACTCTTAAGGAGTCAATGATTCTCCATGTCCCGAAGAGTCTTATTTTTCTAGAGTATAATCCAGAGATATATTTAAACTTAAAAGATAAGAGGTCTCATCATGACCTGCTTACCATGATCATAGGGGAAAAATAGGCTGACATTACCAACACTGCTAAACAAACCAAGGTAATGGCTTATGATTGCAAATAATTATAAGACAAGAGGTCTCATCACGAGCTAGCTTATTCAGTTCAATTATAACTAGTGAATGGCATTGTCAACTATCTGGATACCAAACCAGGACAATGGCTTTTAAGATTTATAATAAAAATAAAATAAAAAAAGAAACATATATAAATGGATTTATCTCTAGGTCAATAATTCTTAAAGAGATGATATTCTCAATCATTGGTGATTAAAAGGCAACCCTGTCGAAACTATAGATGTTTGCTGGCAACAATGGCTCTATCTGTGACAAATGAGTATATTTTAAAAGCTAAGCTGTAAAGTGACCCCTACTTTATCTCTACAACTAATTAAGGACTGATATAAAGTTTTGAAATATTTTAATTTATGAAGAATTTTAAAAAAAAAATTACAGTTAGATGATTCTTTCTTTTATTCAGACTAATGAACCTAATCAAGCATTTCAAGCATAATTCTCTTTTCTTTAATTATTTTTACTTGAATTTTAGGAAAATCGCATTCATATCAAATAGAGATAACTGGTTCTTCTCCCGTGTGTCGCCATTGTTGTCGTAAAAACACAACCCCCCCATTTTTGACTTGTTCACTTCAAATAATGGGGACCCTTTCTATAAAATTTTAGCTAAGCACCTTTTAGGATTTTATTTAGCTGATTATCCTATGCTTTTGTTAATTTTTCATTTTCATTGGATTCTTGTTTTTATTGCTTTGTTAGAATCAATTTTTTATAAGCCTCTCATTGACGTTTGTTTCGCCTCATTTGGTCAACTGGTTTGAAAATGGCACTCCTTTGAAGTCCCATCATTTATCTAGTCTGGGTTAAAAATGTTATTTTTATTCTTTTTATTTATTTTCGAAGTGTCTGTAGTTTAGAAAATTTCATAACTAAACTAAACATCATCAAAATAAAACCAAAATAAAAAAATAAAAAACTGATATTTAACATTAAATTTTAAACATTAATTAAATTAATTATTATAATAAAATATAATTAATTTAATTAAAATTAAAACTTAATATAAAAAAAAAATTAAAAATAAATAAAAAATAAAATTTACATCGCATATCGCAATATCGGAACACATCGCAATTTTTATATAATGCACATTTGACAAAATGCGATATTGCGATAAGGCGATATGCGATGTGTTAAAAGTTTTTAATATAAAGTTTTTTGTTTTCCCCTTATGCCTCCCGTACCTCCACCTCACTCACCCTCACGTCACCCTCACCTCACACTCCACTCACCATATCCCTCCACAAACTCACATGGATGAATTAATAAAGTGTGGATTGATTTCAATGGTTTGTTTAATGGATTATGGGTATGGATTGATTCCAATGGTTTGTAAATTAATTTTTATATTTTTATATTATAATAATTATATTATAATTATAATGTTTATTATAATTTTAATATAATTTGAATTATAATATTAATCATATTTAAATTAACTTTTTCAAATCATTCATATATTAATTTAATTTTGTAACTTAATTAATTTCTAAATTAGGTGATAATTAATTAGAATTAATTGTATATATTAGTTAGTAAATAATTAATTTATAATTAATTATTAGATAATTAGAATCTAATTTGGGATTAAAATTCTAATTAAAAATTCTGATTTTTAGCCCAGCAAACAGAATTTCCAGATTTATGCCAGATTTGACTCATCAACTTTGGAGGCTCATAGAATGAGTTTTACTTGGCCAAATGAGGCCCAGGATGGCTCATTGGAAAGATAAAATCAAGGAGAACATTTCTGAGGAGGTTCCACTAATAGATTTGGTCATTAATTGGGTCAAAAATCATGCAGAAGATCAAGCTCCGAATTTCTAAAAACAAAATCAAATTTTTGATTTATTTTCTGCATTTTCATTTGTCCAAGCCTCTTCTAATTGCAGATCCATTCGTCAATAATATCCTTGGCCAGTTAAACCATCCTAGGCATCAATAGAGAGCTTATATTTTATTTTCAATTATTTATTTAAATAGAATTTGATTGGATTTGTTTTAAATGCCAGAAATGATATTTTGTTTTTATTGATTGCATTTTAATTTATTTTGATTTCTTTTTGCAGGAAAACAGTAGAAGAGATATGAAGAAAAGATCTTAATCAATGAGAATGCTCTAGCAATTAAAAAAGATTGGAATGTTTGAGCAAATAAAGGTGATTGGGCAGATTTTCTTCAACAAACTTTCATCTCAAGAATTTCTTTGCAAATATTATAAATAGCAGATTGCATAATGGAAATTGGGGCTGCTGTCTTCTGCAATTCCAGACTTCTAAAAGAATTTCTGTAATAGGGATTTAGAGTTGTAGATGGAGAGGAGAGAAAAATTCAGATCTGAACATTAATGAGAGTTTATTCTTTATATATTGAATTATGCATGATGGGCAGAGTTTGCATTTCTGCAACTCTAGTCTTGAAAGCAGAAATTCAAGTAATGTAAAGTATTGTTAGAGACCAGGATCAGAGAAGCAGATTCAAATTGTTATGTATCTCTGCTCTTATGAATTAAACTCTGATTTCTGAGTAACCATTACTCAAAAATCTGTCTTATAACACTGATTTAATAAATAGTAATGTGTTGTCAATTTCTTCCACATGTTATTGTTTAATTATTATTTTGACTGATATGATAATCGATATCATTTTTGTGAATTTCTTCCGGAGTGTTGTTGATTTATTATTTTAGTCAAATGGTCTTAATTGAATGTGTTTTGGTACTCACAAATGTGAGCTAATTGAATTTCTTCGTTAGCTTAACATTAATTTAAAACCAGACATATTTTAATTCTCATTATTTAATTATCTTGCTCTTAGTTGGGTTAGATTTATATCTACCTAATTGAGATAGGATTTAGATTAGTTTCTTTTGCTTGCATTATAGAATAAGTTTGCATTTAGATTAAATTTCTACATTCTTTGAAGTCCTTTTCCAAAGAGGAAAACTTTGGTAGTGGATTGTCGAGCCCTAACAACCTTAAGGATCATTTCTTGCCCGATCGCAAGAAGCTGATCTCGATGTCTCTTTTCTCCATTGGTGAATGAAAGTCATATTTTAAAGCTATTGAGATTGAGAAGGTAACTGACCTAGTTGAAACCACCATTCCAAACGAAAGGAGTCGCTTTTAAGGTCCCACCTATGTGGTCATCCCCCATGTTGTAGACCCGATTTTCGAGGCTCCAACATTTTCTGCGCTTAGAAGGAGGGGCCTGAAAGTTGTTGTCTGTTGGAGTCTTTTCAATTTTAACACATTTTATTTATTCATGACTACTCCTTTAAACTTCGAATTTGGAGTTGTATCCATGGACGTGCATCTTCCAATACCTGACCCGAAGTGGTAAGACTTTGTCTCGTAAAGTTTAATGGTGAGAGAAATTCTTCGCTTTTAATCATGTCTTTCACTTATTCAAAATGTTTCAAATTATGATTTTCAAAGAATTGATGAAGGCATTTTATGCATAATTTTTACCCTACATTTGCGGCAAAAGCCAAACTCGGTGTAGAACTCTTCGGTTGTCTCAATTCACGTTCGTGATCAATTTGTTGCTGCAATTTCGTTTGTAAATTTGACCACTATGATTATGATCATGTATGTGATGAATTTGAATATCTTCGAAATGAAAATGAGTCTATTAGAGATTTTAATATTCACTTCATCTAAATTGTTTAAAATTTAATGTCAAAGATCAACCTATTAAAGAAGAATCATTAGATTGGTTCGAACATAATTATTCTCTTCCTCCAATTTTCTATCCGTACATATGAAATTATTTCAAGCTTTCTTCCATCCCCTTCCAATATAACAGAGAATTCCAATATGGATGCGCAAATAAATTGTGATGAAGAGGTTTCACAAAGCTTGAAAAATATTTCTAATCAAATGCAAGAAAATAACAACAGCAATTTTGGGGAAAGACCGTATTGGAATTCCAAATTTTCCTCGCATTAAATTCAGAAAATCAAATTGCAAATCAGCAAGTACAAGCAACAATCAAAGTAAATAATAGCATGCAACCGTTGTACAAATTTCGAATCTTTCATGATGAACAAAATAAATCGGGGGAACAAGAAAGAAATCTTCTTTCAAAAAAGCATGAGTACGTTAAAAAGGAATGATTTAGAATCAAATTTACAATGAGCATAATGTACAAGAATTCTCAAACGTAAAAACATTTTTAAATGCATTATTTTGCATTCACATTTTTCACTTTATCCTGATATTTTTAATGATGCAATTTCTTCTCTTGGTGTTAATGATATTTCGTAAAATACGTAGGCTAATCTAAATGAATTACCATTAAGTTTTTATCAAGATAGAGAAGCAATTAAAGATCATTCTTTGCCAGTATTACCTAAACATGAAATTTTTGTTCCTCCGTTTTTGGATATATTGGATAAGATTGAAGGTAAATTCAGAGAATCTTGTGAAACTATTTATGATAATTATTTTGATATTGAGGATGTTGATTTCTATTTTTCTCAAGAGAATCCTCATGATAAAATTCAAATAACATCCTAGAATGAGTGAACATTTCTAATTTAGAAATTATTCCAACTAACCTCACCTGTGCGTATAATCATCTTCAGTGATTTCTATTATTCGCGAAAATATTCCAATTTATGATTCACTGACCAAGATTTTCATTCCTGTTTCAGGTTCATAAATCTTCATCTACATCCACAAGTTGGAATTCGAAATTACCCAAATCCCATACCTCCGGTCAACCTTGTGAAAAAATTATTTCAAAATAATCCTAATCAGGTCGAACATTAGTTGTAACAATAGTGATTTCATTTTATTTTTGCTTCTCAATTATTTTGTATTAAATCATATTTTCATTTTGTATCTTTGATACACGGCGTCAGTATATTGAGCACTTTGACACGTATTCAATTGATACATTGCCCCCGTTGAAAATTGAAGTTTTATATTATAATCAAAAGCATCAAAAGCTATTTCAATTTCAATTTCAATCAATGCTAATGTTTTATCGTTTTCTATCTTCTCAAAGGCAATATCAACAAGAAATGTATTTTTAGAAATTTGCTGAAGAATCCAATTTAATTAATAATTTTCCATTTCATTTTGGAAGATTTCCGTCCATTTTTCATTAATTCATTTGAAAATATTTGGAAAGTTTTTCTTCATGGAAGATTTTCAATAGCTTAACATTTACAATACAACACTGTCAGCTTTTCAAAGCCTTTGAATCTAAAAGATCATATCCATTAATTCTGCATTTCATCTCCTCTTGAATATTTTAATTATTAATGTAAACTCCATTCATTTCAGACCTGACCTAGTATTCAATTGGAAAGAAAATTTCATGAGAAGGAGATTTTTAGATAAGCTTTACATAGTTGTACATTCTACTTGCTGCATTTAATTTTCAGTTCAATTATATTTGTATTTTTATTACTAACATTTGAATTGTACATACATGCAAGGATTAAATGAGAAATGGTTACACTGGAAATATGACTATACCTAGTCATTTTTTCTACATATGGTTAGAATGGGGAGTAGAGTTAATGTAGTTAATTTATTTTTAATAGTTTTGTATTAAAAACAAAACAAAGCAATCAAATTTACCTTTGCTAAGAAATTATGAAAACATTTTCTCTCAATCCAAAATTTTAATTATTATTGCTTTTCTTTTTAATTTTTTTGGCAAAGAATACCTTCTGTATTTTTTTTATTGATAATGTCTTGATTAAATTCAATTGAGGTTGTAATGGAATCTATCCCATGAAATGTATGACTATATATGATGTTTAACTCGATTCAATCATTATTAGGAGCTACCTAACTTTTCTCTGTAAGAATCATATGAAGTTCATATTATCTTCCTAAATTTTCTAAGTCGACTCAAGATGCTCTATTTTGTCAAAAGGTCAATACTTAAATCTATTTTCGACATTTTTCCACAATTAGTGGCTTTATCACATTCGGACCTTTATTTTATTATCCGATGTTGTAATACGCATCATATTTATTTCCTAGAGGCATTATTGAACAGTCACTATAACAATACGTATTTTTCTCAAGTTAATCTTAATGAGCGCAGGTAATAAATTGTTGTTGCAATTCAAAAGGGAAGTATAGTTTCAGATTTATTTCTCAAGTTAATTTTATGGATTTCGTATTTCCCGAACATGAATAAAGGTATTTTGCTTAGGCTGATTGCTCACCTTGACTTAGAATAAACACAGATGATTTTGAACAAAGTCGGATTTGATAAATCGAAGGAATAATTTGAAGATTCATGAGGTAAAATCAGTACAATTTCCTTCTAGGTATGCATTTACAAGTTCATTTTCATCTATTATTAGTTTATCTTTTCTTTAGTTTATTTTTATTCTTTTTCTCGTTTTAATTGTAGGTTTTCATTGTTTTCAAAACTTTGAAGCAAACAAAGAAACCCATTTCAAATTTGGTAAATAAGTTCAGTAAAATTTTATTTTGAGAATTTGAGCATTTTTAACTTTGCTTTCAACCATCGAAACCCAATTGAAATGTCAAGCAATATCATAGATTCAACGTGATTTTCATATTGTTGATACTTCAAATGAAAATGTTGCACATATTCTCACCGCTTCATTCACGTCAATCATTTATTCCTACATTTATGATCATCCACTCACAACCATTTGTAGTGAAATGTTTCATCGGAAGTAGCTCTTAGCAGTTTTGATAACAATGTTGTCTATAAAAAGATCTTTGATGTATTACTTCACCATATGCCATATCACATTTCGCATATCCGAGGTTTGTAGTTGAAGCATACTTCCATTATCATGAATTGCCTTTACCAATATTGCGACGACCACATAATTATGGACCCGACATGAAATTCAAAATCAAGTTTATAAAATATCGCGTCCATTCAATCGCAAATAATGGTAGGAGCATAAATTTAAAAGGGTCGATGTTTCGTATCCGATATGTTATTAAATTTTCAATTACAAAGCTATCAAGTCCACTCTTCATCGCATACTTCCAAGATCGTGAAGAATCATATTATATTACATCGGTTACCAAAAAACATTCACCAATCACCAATTAGCATCGCCAATTAGAAATTGCCGATATCGCAATCGCGCTACATCGCATTTCATCATGCCTCTCACATCACAATTCGTAAACTGCGATGTGCGTAAGGTGAACAAAGGAAGCACAATGTCAATATTCCCCGATCCCCAATATAATATATCTTTAATGATGTGATCGCTTCACTTCATTGCACATGTTCTCATTACATGTTTTCCTATCAGCACCTCCACACTGCAATTTCTGATGTGACAGCTTTCAATGCATGCCTCTAAGCCATTAACATTTAACAGACATATGGCATAGCAACAAAGGTGAAGTCTTGCAAATTAAAATTGGAAGCATGGTGAAGAAACATGATGCGGATCATCGACACGATCGTGTTCATTTTTAAAAGTTTAGCTTGGGCAACCACTGGTAAGAAAGCGGTCGATGATAAATTTGCGGCATATTCAAATCATTCCGATTTAAATATTTCAATTCAAATATATAATTCTATAATTAAAAAAGAAATTAAAGTCCTCTATCTTCATATTTAAATTTTATTATCTTGGATTTGGTTTTGATTTTGAACAATTTATAAAATCATGGAGTTTATATGAAACTTATAATATTTTGAGAAACATTCACATCGCAAATTCGCATTCTCATTTCTCTCCGATGTGAGCTTTTTTAATTTCAATTCCCTCGATAATCGAGCATTCTATTTTTACATTTTAACGTTTGCTTTAGTTTAGATAAAATAAATAACATTTTGGGTTATAGATTTTAAGGTTTGACTTCTTCAAGTTTTTAATTTTAATTAAAATAAGAAGTCAAATAGTTTCGAGAAACCGATACCTTCGTGTAAGATCAAAAGCAATTATCCAATGGTAAGATTCATACCCACTTTCTATTAATTTCTATTTTGTTACTTTAAATTTCGCTTTGTTTTTCCTCGATATATAACCGTTTTTGCGTTTTCTTTTCACAAAAGTTTCTCCAATCCTCCGCTGCATCATATTTTCTCGAAGTCCATACTCTTCTCCCCGGCTTAATTTCAAGAAGCAAGCCGATAATCCTCATTGAAACGCCTACGCTAGGAAGTTTCCCTCAACCTTTAACTGCTTTCTTTAAGCATTCATTTTTATTAGAAAATGATTATGAAATTATGCTTGGAAACAAAAAGATTGATATCGTAGAGAAAGTTTTCATTGTGGCTGAATTTTATCACATCGCTATCCAAAAAGCCTTAAAACACTTACAACCCTCCAAGGTATGATTTTTCTAAATCTCGACACAAGAAGGATTGATTAAACGATTATTTTATTTTCTTCATATCAGGAGACATTTTTATAAACATTCTTGTTTGAGTTTATCTTTGCGAAACTTGATTTTCTCTTCATTTTTGAAACTTCTTCATTTTTATTTTTTTTGTTTGTTGATTTCTTTCATTTTAGCATAAGAATTATTTTCCTTTGGTTTTCAAATGGATTTTGGTGACTTTACTATGATTTATATGGAAGGCCTTCGTTGTTACCTAACTATGGTTGGAGTATTACTATCACATAAAAAAATTGTTAATAGTCATTCATTAACTTTTTCTTAAATATCTTAGTAAAAGTTTGGATTTTCTTATTATAAAGGTAGACATTTTCAAGGAAGAGATTACCAATTAGAGAAGTTGGACAAAGTATCATAAAACTGGAGAAATTCTTTTTCATCAAAATTGTAATCATTTTGAGATTTTAATATTTTATTAAGATCTTTCAAAGTTCTATTATCAAATAACAAAAGTTATTTTATAACCAAGTAAGACACTTTACGTTGTACAATTCTTTTAACTCTAAAATGTCATTTTTAACTCTTAAGGAGTTAATGATTCTCCTCTTTATTCCGAAGAGTCTTTATTTTTCTAGAGTAGTAATCCAAAGATATATTTAAACTTAAAAGATAAGAGGTCTCATCATGAGCCTGCTTACCATGATCATAGGGGAAAATAGGCCGACATTACCAACATCGCTAAACAAACCAGTAATGGGCTTGCGATTGCAAAATTATAAGATAAGAGGTCTCATCACGAGCCAACTTGTTCACCAATTATAACCATGAATGGCATTGTCAACTATCTCGGCTACCAAACTAGGACAATGGCTTTTTAAGATTTATAATAAAAATAAAATAAAAAAAAGAAACATATATAAATGGATTTATCTCTAGGTCAATAATTCTTAAAGAGATGAGATTCCTAATCATTGGTGATTAAAAGGCAACCCTGCCGAAACTATAGATGTTGTCGTCGTCAGTGGCTCTACCCCGTGACAAATGAGCATATTTTAAAAGCTAAGTTGTAAAGTGACCCTACTTTATCTCTACAACGTTAATTAAGGATTCATATAAAGTTTTGAAATATTTTAATTTATGAGGAATTTTCAAAAAAAATTATAGTTAGATGATTCTTGCTTTTATTCGTACCTTATTAACTCAATTGTATACTCAAGCATAATTTCTTCTTAATTATTTTTACTTGAATTTTAGGAAAATCGCATTCATATCAAATAGAGATAATTGGTTCTTCTCCCTAGGTCGCCATTGTTGTGGTAAAACACAACCCCCCCCATTTGACTTGTTCACTTCAAATAATGGGGACCCTTTCTATAAATTTTTGGCTAAGCACCTTTTAGGATTTTATTTAGTCGATTATCCTACGCTTTTGTTAATTTTTCATTTTCTTTGGATTCTTGTTTTGATTGCTTTGTTAGAATCGTATTTTTATAAGCCTCACATTGACGTTTGTTTCGGCTCATTTTGTCAATCGTCTAAAATGACACTCCTTTCAAGTCCCACTTCATTTATCTAGTCTGGTTTAAAATGTTATTTTTATTCTTTTTGCCTATTTTTTGGAGTAGCCGTAGTTTAGAAAATTTCATAACTAAACTAAACATCATCAAAATAAAACTAAAATAAAAAAATAAAAAATTGATATTTAATATTAAATTTAACATTAATTAAATTAATTATTATAAAATATAATTAATTTAATTAAAATTAAAACTTAGTATTATTAAAATATATATATATAACAAATAAATAAAATAAAATAAAAAATAAAATTTACATCGCATATCGCAATATTGTGTAATATCGGAACACATTTAATTTTATATAATGCTCATTTGACAAAAATGCGATATTGTGATAAGGCGATATGCGATGTGTTGTTTTTAATATAAAGTTTTTTGAGTTATACTTGACCAAATGAGGCCCAGGACGGCTCATTGGAAAGATAAAATCAAGGAGAACATTTCTGAGGAGGCTCCACTAATATATTTGGTCATTAATTGGTCAAAAATCAAGTGCAGAAAATCAAGTTCAATTTCTAAAGCAAAAATCAATTTTCCGATTTATTTTCTACATTTTCATTTGTCCAAGCCTCTTCTAATTGCGTATCCATTCGTCAATATCCTTGGCCAATTAAACCATCCCAGCATCAATAGAGAGCTTATATTTTATTTTCAATTATTTATTTAAATAGAATTTTATCGGGATTTGTTTTAAATGTCAAATAACGATATTTTGTTTTTATTGATTGCATTTTAATTTATTTTGATTTCTTTTTACAGGAAAACAAAGAGAAGAGATATGAAGAAAAGATCTTAATCAATGAGAATGATCTAGCAATTAAAAAGATTGCAAATGTTTGAGCAAATAAAAGTGATTGGGCGGATTTTCAACAAACTTTCATCTCAAGAATTCCTTTGCAAATATTATAAATAGCGTATCGTACAATGGAAAAGGGGGTCAAGCCTTCCTCTCAACCTTAATTCTAAAATAATTTCCGTAATTGGGATTTAGAGTTGTAGATGGAGAGGAGAGAAAAATTCAGATCCTAACATTAATGAGAGTTTATTCTTTATATCTTGAATTATGATGATAAGTAGTTTACTTCGGCACCAGTCTTGAAAGCAGAAACGAAGTAATGAAAGTACCGTTAGAGACCAGGATTAGAGAAGCAGTATCTTAACGTTAACGTATTTTTATACTCTCCATCAAATAATGCCTTCATTTTTTATGTTAATAAAATTGTTGTTTCATTTTATTCATGTTTTGGGGTATTTCAAGATATGGATAATTTGTCCTCAAATTGTTATGTATCTCCTCGCTTTATGAATTAAACTCGATTTTCGAGTAACCATTACTCGTAACCGTCTTATAACACTTATTTATTAAATAGTAATGTGTTGTGAATTTCTTCCATATGTTATTGTTTAATTATTATTTTGACTCATATGATAATCGATATCATTTTTATGAATTTCTTCCTCGAGTGTTGTTGGTTTATTATTTTAATGTAAATGGTTCAAGTGAATGTGTTTTGGTACTCACAAATGTGAGCTAATTGAATTTCTTCGTTAGCTTAACATTAATTTGTTCGTACATATTTTAATTTTCATTATTTAATTATCTTACCTAGTTGGGTTAGATTTATATCTACCTAATTGAGATAGGATTTAGATTAGTTTCTTTGCTTGCATTATAGAATAAGTTTGCATTTAGATTAATTTTCATATTCTTTGAAGTTCTCTTTCCAAAGAGGCAAACTTTGGTAGCAGATTGGCCGAGCTCCTTAAATTCACTTAAGGATCACTTTCTTGCTCGATCAGCAAGAAGGTTGATCTGATGTCTCTTTTCCATTGGTGAATGAAAGTCATATTTAAAGACATTGGAGATTGGAAGAAGGTAATCGGACCTAGTTGAACCGCCGTAACCACCATTCCAAACGAAAAGGAGTCATGGCGTCCGGGATCGGTGGTCATCCCCCATGTTGTAGACCCGATTTTCGGGGCCTCAACAGAAGATAACTCAATGTATGATGGGTGAAGACCTATCAATATTTTTTGCATGTACTATATGTATATTTATATGTTAATATAATATTAATCCTCCTGCACCTTTTTTTATTCTTTGTTGGGTGCTTTGTTTTTTAAAAAGGATAGTAGTTGCGAAGTATGTTTTAGATGAAGCCACCGAAGAAGAGCACCTGAAAAATAAAAATGGTGGCAACTGTATTTTTTGAACTCTTGTAGCAGAAAACTAGGTAGTGCGTTAAAGAACTAGGGACCGATGATTGATACCGTCAAAGAAGAAGCAAGGCATTGGCCCCTAGGTATTAGAAAACTAGGATTAAGAGATCGTAGGTATCATATCAAGCAAGCACAACTATAAAGAAGGAAAAGAGAGGAATTTGAGAGATTTTGAGAGTTTTTGACAATGTGTCATAAAGATTCCGATCGTTTCAGGACTGCATTGAACTGGATGCTCCTACCATATAGTCTTTAGAGCCAGAATATAACTTCGTTCATGTTTTCTTTGTTGATTCTAATCAACACGCAAATATGTACCACGAGTTATAATGCTCATTTGATGTAATAGATCTATGTTGATATTAATGGAATTTGGGAATTATGGCAGTAATTTGCGTATTTGTGTACCCCTTTAAAATTTTCTGAATGCATCTAATTTGTGAATGAATGTACTAAGTTTACTGATTCAGATGAATTTAATAATGGTTGCATAACTTGTGAATTTTCATATCTAAGCTCCATGTAATGTTTCAAGGTTCTAGTTGGCCTCATGAGAGTCTCTCCCTCATTTCTCAAGGGGTGAAAATGTCGACGAAGTGCTAGAATACACGAAATTTGTTGTCACCCCGTCGAAACCTGGCTAAAACTAAATTTAAACTTTTGTCACCAAAAAATGGTTTCGTTGTTTCGGACACCATGTTCTATCACAAGGGTTTTAGATCATGTGGCCATGGTATATCCATTGCAATCTACAAAAATGGTGACATGAGGAGGTAGATATCTTTTTACAAATATGTTCAACTCAGGGAAAAGAATCCATATTGGGTCGAGAAGAAATATTATATGTGGAACTTATTAAGTACTGGGCAGAGATATTTTGGTGAGTAATGATAAGCTAGAGAATTGGCTTACCCAATTCCATCATAAATCATGAATCCCAAAACAACTCGTATTGCGCAGGAACTCGGAATAATAAAATTTCGGTTAATCATTGGTTGGATACAAGTGACAAGAGTCGTTGAATTATGGGTCAATGAAACCCTAAGTCTATATTATCGAATTTGTAACTAAAAAGAATCATGCATTCTCCTCTCGTAGGATATATATTCAAATTTGGAATGTGAGGGTAGCTATTGAAGGAACACAATATGGATTAAGGTACTACTAGTAGAATACCATCTGGTTGGAATTTAAAACCCCGGCCAAATGGTAGCATAAACCATTTGTATCGGGGGGGAGGAATATTGCATTTATGTGGGAGGTTGGATGAATTCCTATAATGAATCAAGAAGAGTTGCGACAAGAGAGAGATTTCACTCAAGGTAAAGTGGCAAAGGACTACCAAGAGTGGCGTGAGAAGAAGTCATGGAACTAAGGGCCATAATGAAAGAATTACATAGAAAATCTAACAAAAAAGATTCAATCTGAATTTTAATGGCCTAAAAATTATCGAATCCTTCCCACAATTTTTGGAAACCAAATTTGATCAATACAACCACATAACAAGCAAGAGAAAGGCACAAGTTCCACGTTCTTTTTTTGTATGTTTGTATGTGTGCGCTACAAAAATGTAGTCAACGGGACTTTTTCCCCAATTTTGGACATAATTTAATCTTTAAATACCACGGGTCTCAAACCATCATTTGAGACCATATTATTTGCATGCAAGGTGTATTATAAATAGACAGCGTTTTTCTAAGTCAAGTAGTTCAAATACCATGATATGTGATTTTGATATTCAGATAATATCCGCATGTGTAAGGGTTTTGGGTTGGGCAAAGGCTCTGCTAAATGTGTGAGTGGAGACCTAGACCTGGTTGGGTGTGCAAAAATTTATCGACTGGTGGTGCGTAGAAGGGTTCCATGTTTCTCGAAGGAAATTTGATGTATTGGGATGTATCCGAAGAATTAACAGTATGAATAGTTTTACAGAATTCTTTTGTGTTGTGTATAGTTGTTGTTTATGCCATCGTTATGCTTTGATGAGATCGCACTCATAGTATTTTCGATGAATTCGCATCTAACTGATGTGTTTATGCATGATTATCGACATATGTTAAGTATTACGCATTGATTAGATAGAGATCAAGTTACGATTTATTATCTGCGATGAGTAAGACAATTATTTCTATGTGTTATAAACACGATTACGCAAATATCTATAATTATGTTATAAATTGACTCATGTTACTTAAATATCAATTAGGGTTTTTCCGAGTACCACTTCATTAAATTGTGTCTCGAGTGGAAACCCTCCCGCACCCCCCCCCCCATACTTCTTCGGTGATACTTTGCCTGTACGTTGTACCATTGCTCAAAAGGGCTAGTAGTTGGGAGGCCGGTTGGTTTATCCATAAACCCGAACCTAGGCCGGACCCTCAGACAACACCGCACAATACTCGTAAATTCGCATACCGATATCATAATCTTCATTGTAACAAACATGTGCCAAACCATATCTAAACAACGTATAAATATATCGACAATACATAAAGACATTTCAAAATTCATGATCCCGATCCATCATTCATGTATGTGCATCATTATTTCCATATCAACTATCCAATATACCCATACTATGCAAATATACTTCATATTGAAGTATTCATTCATTACCCTCACTTATGCACACTCTAGCACTTTGATCTTCACCTTCTTAAATAGTTTGAGCCTTGTCAATGCCATGATCCAAAACCACACTAGTGTCGATGGTAATTTTTGATGTGATCAAAATAGTCGTTACTATGCTCAATATTATGGGCTATCACTACATGTAAAGTCCCTTGGTATTAATAAATTATTGCGCCAACTTTTATTCTTCATAAACGCATGTGTACGTGACTTTGCTTCACAAAACCTACGTATAAACTACTTTGCTTCATCAAGCCTACACATAGCTCTCTTTGTGTACACGTACCGTCTATCAAACCTTCTTACATATTTATTCAAAATTTTCTTTTCATAATTATTTTCGACTTGGAACCTTTGTCTCATCATTCTACTACCTACTACCTCTCGAACTGATTCTATGAACTCATCCATTTACCATATACTTATTAAAAGGCAAGTGGGTTTCACTCAAGGAAAACACATACATCATAATTCTCGACAATATCCCCTTTGGACTGATAGAAAACCATGTAGGTGTTTTATCACCACAATATGTAGATACATGTTAGACACATCAACATAAGCATTATTCAAACAACCATGATACTCTCCTTCTTCTGAAGAAATAAATATGGCACTTTGTTTCTTACAAGACCAAGTAATAGGTCATGAACCAAGAGTGAATATATAACCTGCAGTATACTTTCTATCATCAAGGTCACCATCCCAATCAGAATTAGTGAAACCAATCAACAATGGAGATGCTCCTCCACTTTAATGAATCCTGAACTCAACTGTACCTCGAATCTTTCAAAGTATTCTTTTAGCTTCTTTCTAGTGACTTTCATGAGGTTGGTGCACAAACTGAGCAACAAGATAAACGACAAAGGAAAGGTCAGGATGGGTATGGGTTAGATACAAAATTTTACCAACAAGTTGACGGTATAACGTAGCTTCAACTTCAGGGGTAGTACAAGTGATTGAAAGCTTGACTCCAGACTGAAAGGGAGAAGGGTATGGCTTACAGTATTCCATGTGAAAGTGGCATAGAATATCACATGCATACTTGGACTGAGAAAGGGTAATACCTTCTTTGGATTGCAAGACTTGAAGACCAAGGAAATAATGCAAGTGTCCTAATTCTGTCATTTCAAACTTCTTTTTGAGCCTAGACTTCATATGGTTTATATGGTTGGGATCACTACCAGTAAGGATAATATCATCAACATAAAGAACAAGGATGATGAAGGACTTACCCACTTTCTTGGTGTAGATAGTGTTGTTAGAATGCCACCTAGAAAAGACATTATCTAAAAGAAATCTATCCATTTTGGCATACCAATCCTGAGGAGCTTGTTTGAGACCATAGAGATACTTCCTAAGGTGACAAACAAGGCTAGAGTCATTTTGGATAAAGCCAGGGGGTTGTTCCATGTAGGTTTCTTCATGCAAATATCCATGTAAGAAGGCATATTTAACATCCATTTGATGGACTTCCCATTTAAAGGAGGCAACAATGGAAATAACAAGGCTGATAGAATTCATTTTGGCAACAAGGGAGAAGGTTTCAATATAGTCAATACCTTCAACTTGTGAAAATCCTTTAGCAACAAGACAATCTTTGTGTTTATCCACTTTTCCATCTGGTCCAAACTTTGTTTTGTAGACCCATTTGAATCTGACAAGTTTTCTTCCCTTTGTAAGAGGAACAAGATCCCAAGTATCATTTGCCAATAAGGAACGATATTCTTCATTCATATATTCATCCCAATCTGGATGACCTGAATCTTCCTCAAAGGTGTCTGGATCAGTATTTTCTGGAACTTGAGCAAATAAGGAAGAGTCTCTTTCGAACTGAGAACATGTACAACGTTGATCTGCAGGGTCACCTGCAAGAGAACCTGCTGCATCCCGAGTAGAAAGGAGCCACCTTGGAAGTTGTGGAGTTGAAGGAATATATTAAGGAGGTGGAGGAGGATTTTCATCCTCGCTGTCATCATCCGAACTAGAAGGAATGCTGTGAAAAATAGAAGAGATAGAGAGAGGTGGCACATATGCCGAATCAGTCTCGCAAACGAAAGGTGGCACACCCACCGAACTAGGCTCACAGGCCGATATATTTTCATCAAATTTTACATCTCTTCTAATGATTACATTTTTGGATTTTGGTTGAAGAAGTCTATATCCTTTGACATCTTCATAATATCCACAAAAATGCATTTTTCACTCTTAGGTTCTAAGGTTTTATGTTTCGCATCTGGAATATGGGCCAAAGCTTCACTTCCAAAAACATGAAAGTGACTTACATATGGTTTGATTGAGCTCCAGGATTCTTCTGGAGTTATATTCCTTAAAACCTTAGTGGTGTGAAACTGATGGGTCTACAACAAGGGGGATACCCACCCGGTCCGGACCTTGGTTGGCAGCTCATTTTCCATTTGTTATAGTGGGTTTGACTGGGGATAATGGGACCAGTTTCCCAATATGTGTGTGTGTGTGTTGAGAATTTATATTTCCTTTCTAAAAATTCCTAAGTGAAATGCTTTTATTCTAATTCTAATCTATAACATGCAATTGTATTCTAATTAAATATAAATATTTAATTCTAAACTAACCCGGGATGTAATATTTTCCTTATGCGATCTAAAATGATTTAAAATCACAATTGCTAATAAAAATCATTCAACTGTTATAAGAAAAGAATTCAATAAAGATAAACCACTTCGTATAAAAAGTTAGACGAAACAGTTTTGAAAAACATATCGCATAATAAGCTATTCATATATTAAGCATAAACAAATAGCTATCACCGTACAAAATTTCCAAATGATAACTCAAACATTCAAGCATTAATACATAAACAACTAAACATAAATATCACTTTAACACAGAGACAGAAATACTTAAGAGATAAAAGTACCATTTATAACTAGTTCTACTCATGAGCTTCAAGCAATAATGGCTTATCTCTTCTTAATCCAACATCCACTAAGAGTACAAAAGTGCAACATCAGTAGTAGATATTAAATGCAAATATCAATAAATCATGTTCCATTCTCGTAAAACCTCCTAGGAGGTGCAGTACGTAATGGGGACAAGTTTTGACAGAATTTCAAGACAACCTGTCTAAATGCATGAGAAGGTTTAAATACTACTATCTAAATCTAAAAATAATTTATTACAAAAATGTAGGATACGGTTTAAATGACCGTCCTCTTTTTAGGAAAAACAAATAAAGCAAAATTAATACTAAATCTAAAATTAAAACTTAACAACTAACTACTTATGAATCTTTGAAATTGCAAGTGTTCAGCATCGATTTGAGAAGAGTAGGCTAGCCAACTTCGGACTTTAACTGTCCTATGAAAACGGAATTGGAAAGAGCTGGCGCCATCTTCTCGGTAGAATTGATGATACACTTGAGAGTCATGCACTGGCTGTGTGGTTTTACCAAACACGCCTAGTAAGAATCCCAATTTAACTTTGTTAATATTTTAATCGATTTTACCTTTTCTTGAGCCTTCTGTCTCCAGTCTGTCTGCAGTTGCTGTGCTTTCGGTAGATACCTTGGAGTAGTTTCAGAGATCAGATTTGCCTCGTGCAAATTTTCATTTATACAATCAATAATATTGCTTGCTGCTGTGACTGCTTCTTCCACTTCTGGCTCTGCTTTTTTGATTTGTGCATCCCAATTATTAAAGAGCATTTCCTTGTGATTGTTATTGATTATTGGTGCACCTGATCTTTTCCCCTCCTCTGTTTCTTGCCAAGCTAAATATTCAGTAACTCTTTTATCAATTGAATCATAATCATGTCGTAAGTCTACGACATGATTAGTGATTTTATCACTTTCTTCACAATAAGAGTTCCACTGTGATATTCTTTGGCATAATATTTCATGTTCCTGCAGTAGTTGATTATTTAAGGAAATAGACTCTGTGATGAATTATGTAAGCTTCGGATCATCCTTGTGCATCTCTTGCATAACCCATAGCTATTTTTCTTTTTCAGCCAAACTGTTCTGATATCCTATCTGCATTTGTTGGAAGTCTTTCTGTAATTTTTCAAGTTGTTTCTGTGCTTCATTGTTGGCATTGGCTTGTTGCAGTTATTGTTGCAGAACCTGTACTTGATCTTATTTTTCATTCAATAATTTTCATACCTCAGATGCTTTATCAATGGCTGCAGAGGCATATGCTCCTGTGATATGAGATAATTTTGTGATATTTTCAGTTGGATTAGTAGTAGGATCTTGCCATAGGACATCTAATTGTTCTGCATCATGAGAGAGCACATTTTCCAATTTTCTTTTCTTCCTTTATCTTCATACCATTGCCTTGTGTTGTGGACTATAGAATACATCAAGAGGAGGAATTTCCTCTATTTTGAGCATAAGTTCAGAGGATGGGGTAATGGGAATATGTTCCATTTCTGAGACATTGGTAGTTATTCCTGTGACTATATTTTTCCTGTACATTAATCATAGGTGTCTGTGTGTTTTGTCCTTCAATATTAATCAAGTCATTGAAAGTCTCCCATTCCTTATCTAACTCAGTTCTGACTGATGGTTGCTGTACAATGAGAGGGGGAAGATTTAACTGTGGAGAGGTTGAAACCTGTTGCTGTGAAAGCTCCTTTGACTAGGCAGTATCCCTTACTGACCCTTCACTTTTATCATGGTCATTGTCAGACCTCTTAGAATGTTCAGAGGTTTATTTCTCGGACTTAGACTTAGACTTGTCTATACCTGAACTTCCACTGAGACTAATACTGGGAGTTGGTTCCCTTACGGGTTCCAAGCGTAATTTATCCAAAGGGATAGTAGTTAACCTCCTTTCCCTGTATATTTTGAACTCTTGAAATTATGTTGGAGGAAACCGTATTTGGGCCGAATGTAGAACCTCTTTAAGTGTGCTTTTTTCTTGGAACATGTCATCAAAAATATCATCTTCTTTAGAAAACACTCTTATTTTGACTATAGTAGTGAAATTTTTAACAATATCATAGGGGTCGAATGGTCTTCTTGGAAACTTGAACAATTGTAAACATGTAATGTTGTTTACTTCATTGAATGCATGACCAACATCAAATAATGAAAAGGCCCCACAGGCTACAGGAAATTGTGGCCAGATAGCCTTCTTTTTGTCCTTCAAATCTTTAGTCAAACCTCCTTCTCCGCAGGTTTGATAAGCAATTTCTCATGCCATGAGTTTATCAGGAACATACAAGGGTAAAACATGAGGGGAGGCAAAACTTCCAAATACCCTAACATATGTAAACAATTCTTCTCCAAACCATCTCGCAACATAAAGTATGTCTACCTCTGCTCCAGGAGAAAACCTTGGAGCGTCTTTATCATATAACATTTTGTACAGGGGCAACATGATTCCATGGAAAATCTTGTAAAAATAGGGAATGAACTTTGAATCCCACAATTCTTTGTGATAAACATGAATGGGTAGGGGATCTTGAGTTGTCCATTTCCAACCCATTAAAGGAAACTTAGAAACATAACAGATTGAATCCATCACATAAGCAGATAATTAAAAAGGGGGATAAATTCTCTGAGAAATAGTTCTTTTGGACCGATAATTCAAAATAGTTGTGGCTAAGTTGTCAGGTAATATCTTAGACCAATCCACAATAGTAGCATTAACAGTAGCATTTAATAATGGTAGCCATTCAGATGAAAATTTATTAATATCTGGCTTTCCAAAAAGCCTACAGAGCATAGCAGCAGCAAAGAAATATGGAGAAGTGAGAGAACCAGTACTATATATACCGTGTTTATCCTTCTTTAGTGGTTCGTCTCTCCTTGACCGGTCCTTGGTGCATTCTACCAGGTTTTCATTTTCTTTGGCAAACTTCTCCATGAACTGTTTGTTATAAGTCGCCTATGGCTTCGGAAAATGATACATGAGTCTCAAAACTTGTGGAGTAAATGAACCAATGAGTTCTTGACCCAGAGTCTTAAACTGTCTGTTTGTAATATCCATGTTGTCCAGTACCCATTTAACCATGTCCGTGTATGGAAGAATTTTTAGGGCTCGCTGTTATCCGGTGCAAGAATGAGTAGGCTAGCTCTGTAATAGACGCTTCAGATGACCCATGTGAGCCTTCAGTGGCTGTAACCTCCATTAATATGGGGTTCTCTTCCTCAAGTAGATTATACATGCCCTCCCAAGTAGTAATACCAGCGTCTTTGTTACAGGCGGTGTCTGTATACAAGGGCATCATTTCTTTGTCTTCAGAAATTAGAGCCTTGTCTTTCTTTTCCATTATACTCTGAATATTTCTTTGTATAGTTCTCTGTTCTTCACTCCTGCAGTTTACGAATTAAGTGAGAATAATGATAGGAAAAAGGTGACGGGAAAGTTTTAAATGCTGAAGACGTATTAAATATACCACCTTACGTGGAACGGCTCTTCGATCACAACAAAACCAAATTTCATTAATGATTGACAACCAATTCATTGATTAACATTAAAGCGCATAACGGGGTCTCGATTTATGGAGAAATCTTCTTCGTACAACGAGCCTTAAGGACCTGCGATAAGGCGGTCTGCAATTTGCTTCGCAATATCGCAGATCACAGTATCGCAGATCGCCATATCGCTTTATCGCAACATCGCAATACCGCAACATCACAATATCGCAAAATCGCTGGAGCGGAATATGTGACAATCATCTGTTAACATATTTTTTTGCGACATGCGATTTGCAATATGTGCCATCGCATATCGGTGATTTTGAGGTTTTTAGCGTAAGTGATACTTGAGACATGTGATGCAATGAATATTTTTCATGCATAGTTTCTCATCGCGATATCGCAATTTTAGAATTCTGCTCGTAAAGAGATATCCATTACTTTTTTGCGATGCGATATTCCTTTAAGGAATGATTTTATTCTATCTTATCATAAAACTTAAGATTTTTAGGTTTTTCAAGAGGTATTTTCCTAAGTTTATGAAATTAAGTTTTATTGAACAAAGAATACAAGCACTAATCGATTTTTAGATTTTTTGATTAAGGGCCCCCACTTATTTAGTATTATCACTAATACTAAATAAGAAGGGGGGTTGTTGCTGGCCACAACAGAGTGTGATTTACTATGTAATTTGCACAGTTAATTGCTTCTGCCCAAAAATTAAGACTAAGTCCTTTAGATTGAAGCATACAATTAACCATTTCTTTTAGAGTGAGATTCTTCCTTTCAGCTACACCATTTTGTTGTGGAGTATATGGAACAATATGTTGCAATTGAATGCCATGCTCAGTGCAAAATTAGATAAATTTGTTGTTAACATATTCTCCTCCATTGTCAGTTATTAACTTAAGATTGTGATATCCAGATTGTTTCTCGACAAAGGCCTTAAAGGCAAAGAACATGTTAAAAAATTCACTCTTGAGTTTTAATAAGAATACCCAAGTTCGTCTGGAAAAATCATCAATGAAAGTTAGGAAGTACTTGCAACCAAAGAAAGAAACAACAGGAAGCGGACCACATAAATCATTATGCACAAGCTGCAAAGGGGCTGAAGTGTGCCAATAGGCATGTTTGTCAAAACTATCCTGATGATGTTTTTCGAGTACACATCCGGAACAAACACCATCTTGGCAAGATACCATAGGAAGGCATGTCACCATATTTTATTTACATAAAGTTTGAAAAGAGAAATAGTTTAAGTGACAAAATCACTCATGCCAAAGTTTTCTTACTTCATCATTATGAGCAACAAAAATAGAGAAAATACTTGATGACCCAAATTTTTCAAACTTATACAACCTTGTGGAATCATTAGTGATGCCAGTAGCTAAAATGTCTAGGATCTTTGAGGTCCTTAATTACAACATCATGAGGTGATAATTCTATTGTTTTCCCTTTACCTGAATGAGTTATTTGATAAATGGATAGAAGGTTGCAGGACAAGGTAGGAACACATAATACATCATTAAACTGACCATCATCTAGATGAATGGTTCCAGACCCTACAACACTAAGCGATCTATCATCACCAACATAAATATTTCTGGTGTTATAATCATTTAAAGAAGAAAACATGGCTTTATCTTTGGCCATGTGGTAAGAGGCTCCAAAATCAATGATCCACTCATGAGAATGAGAACAAGAAGATACATTCAAAGCATAACTAGATCTTGATGCTTGACAACCACAAGCAGAAAGTGCCATTCCCGAAGATGAAGTTGAAGAGCACTCCAAATTGATGTCATGCTTCTTCATTGCTGCTTCCAAGGCTTCAATCTTCTTAAAACATTTTGACTTTATGTGGCCATCACAATTACAAAAGTTGCAATGTCTATCTGTCTTCTTCCCTTTGTTTTTATTTTCCTTATCAGTTTGTTGAGTTTCTTTTTTAGTTTGCGACTAAAATTTCTTAAGACCCTTGTTTGGTTTAGGACCATTCTTTTTATGATGTTGCTTCTTATGATTCTTTTGGTATGGTTGCTACTGGGTTACTAAGGCTTTCTTAGAAGAGTTTCCAATATTAATAAGAGCAAGGTGTAAGATTTTTTCTTGTTCTCTTATCAAATAATCACAAAAGGCATCAAAAGAGGGGGGCTTGTAGGTTGTTCCCTGAGAAATGAGGGCTTCTTTAGTGGAATGGAAGGTGGAAACAAATATAGAGTATGAAGGGCCAAGCTTACCAATAATAGAATAGATAAGGATACCATCTTCCTTTTTGACCTTACAACCTTCTAAAACAAGTATAAAGGTCTTGAATTTGGACAGAACATCTTCGATAGAGGAGAAATTATTGGGGTCCAAAGTAAGCAACTAATTTTCAAGCTGGTGGGCTTTGATTTCACTTTTAATGCCAAAAACAATATTTAGCTTTCTCATATAAGCTCCATTAGGGGATTCAATGTCTTGGATATGAATTCTAAGGTCTTGAGTAATGGACATTCCTATAGACCCCCATTCTTGTTCTTATTTATTTTCCCATTTAGCAGATTTATCTCTATCGATAGGTTTAGTTTCTTGCATTGTGGCTATTCTATAAAGTATTTTACTTCTAAGTAAGTCTACCATGTAGGATAGCCATTGGAAATAATTGGTGCTGTTAAGAATAATTGGGCATGCACTTTCTATTTTGTTTCAAAAATAAAAATGAAGCTGAAAGGGCTGAAACTAACTGCTCCAATGGAAATATCTTGAAAAATTAGGCTGGTTAAAAAAAAGAAGCTTTGAAAACGGCTTCCGGATGAAGAAGTTATGCCTTTTTGAAAAAAATTGTAGTAGATGTCGAATAGTTACGTGAGAGGTTGAAAAATGATGATGAAGATGTACTTTTTTTAAAAATAGCTCTCCCTTTTCCAAACTTATTACAATTAGCTCACTTTTTGAAAAAACTACTTTATGTGACCCACTTTTATAAATAAGTGAGAGTCACTTTTACAATGTTACTTTTGCATGTGCAATTTAAATAAAAATTTTAAAAAAAAGAACCTTTTTTTAAAACTGGCAACTTGCCAAAATGTTTTCTAAAAAAAAATAACTTAACAATTTTTTTTTTAGAAAAAGAATATTGAGAGAGAGACTTGCACCCAAGACCTCTATTCTCAAGAAGTAATTTTACACCGAGTGAGGTAGTAAAAGGATTCTGTAATTGTTTGAAAGGAGGAAGGGGTTTCTTTTTTCCCTTTGATGTGCGTGCCTTTTTTTGCAAAAAACACAAAATCCATGCAACAAAAAAACAAAATACAATCCTTACGATAGAATGTTGGATTTCCGGTTAGTCTTACCCACAACTATTATTTTTTTCACTATTTCTTATTTCTCGAGATCGCACAAAGACGCGGGGAAAGAGCATACGTAGCAAAAATAATTCATGTCTTCTCGTTTCTGATTTTCCGAGATCACACACAGCTCAGAGAAAAGAGCATACATAGAGAAGAGGGTACATATATGGAAATAAAAAAAACTATAAACCGAAATAAATAGTGGGAACCGAAATAAACAGAGGGAACTGAAATAAACAAAAGGATTAATAAGTATAACTGCAAAAAAAATACTTTATACCTCTAGATCTAAAATGACATAAATTGGGCAACTATAAACCTTTTCGCATGAAACGAAAGGGGTCTCTCACTGTAATAGACGCTCCGAACACAAAAAAAATAGTTCTCCTAGCCCAAAAGCGGTCAGAAATAGTAGATCTGGAAAACAAAAGTTGCGTGCAGTCAAACCAGCTTCGGATTTGGATCAACAACGGATGCAACCCTCAAAATGGCTCTGATACCATGTAGGAATTTACAGGGTAAGTTCCTTAGATCAAACACAAAAGGCCATCGCTCACAAACATATTACAAATCAGTACACCGGTATTTAACATGGTTAAAACCCTCAAAGAGGGAAACCAACCATGGCCTGAGCCAACGCATCCACTTCAGGAAATTTATTAATATAACGAAAAAAAATTACGTAAGTTTCTCTCATAAATGGTTACCGGAAAAATGACCCTTCGTGCTCTTTAAATAGATATCATGGACCAATCGGGTCTTAAGCCACAAATCAAGTGTTGGTAATACCAAGGAGAGAGTGAACCATTAGATCACTACATATCGTGACCGTTGGATTATAAGTTACAAATATACATAGTAGAGAAATAGACTTTACCTAACTCTACACTAGAACAAGTTATACTTAACTATTTCCTATGTGTCAGAATATCCTAACACAAATAAAATGAATATACGACTATTTGCTTATAATAATTATTAATGAAAGTAAAAGAAATGAATATAAACGACTAAAGTAGTCATTAACATAATGAATATGAAACTACCAAAAAAATATAAATGACTACTACAAATTATAAATTTTTTATTACAAATGAGGACTAAATTTTGCATATATACGACTATTAGTAACTAATTTATAGTATCTTGTAACATGACCAAAATTTAGTCATATTTCTTTGGTCATTAATTGGTTTCAAACGATGACTAAAATTTGCATATATATGACTATTAGCAGCTAATTTACAGTATCTTATAACACGACCAAAACTTAGTCATATTTCTTTGGTCATTAATTGGTTTCAAACGATGTCTATTAGTAGTCAATTTACAGTATCTTATAACACAACCAACATTTTGGTCATTAATTGGTTTTCTTAAGTGATCATTTAGTAATATATTTTGTTGTATATTTGGTCATTAATTGTGACAATTAATGACTAAATAAATGACTAAATTAATCACCAAATTTATGAATAAATATACTACTAGACATAAAGTTGAGACAAATAATTAATGACTAAGCTAAAAATGACTAAAAGTTGGCCACGTTATAAGATACTGTAAATTAGCTACTATTGGTCACTGACTGAAAAATAGTTGTTTATATGCAAATTATAGTCATTTTTTTAGTAACTAATTATCCATTTTGTACTAGTGTTATTTTTTTTAAAGAAATTTAAGGAGCCCCTCATAATTGTTCATTCTATACTAATTTTTTGGAGAAAGGTTGTTAGGCACAACATAGCCCCAGTGAAGGATGAACCATGCATTGAAATACAATCCTTTGTAACTTTGTCACATCCCTTAATATTTTCTAGCTTCCTTTGTGACTTTTTTTGCATCAAGAAACAATTATTTTCACTTTGGAAAATGGTGACGAGGGTAAATTAGAGGGATCTACACAAATGAGTGAGGAAGGAATGGTGAAATTAGAAGAGCTAGGAAAATATTTATAAATTTCACAAAACATAGATCTTGACAGTTTTGAAATATTCATTCAAGCATTGGAAGGTTTGTCAACATCTCAAACCCTTAAGATTGTAGAATATATTAAGAACCAAAAGGTCATAGTGCTTATTAATTTAGGTAGTACCCAATAACTTCATTGATAAAATATTAGCATATTTCCTCAATTTTTTGTGTATATAGTGAAAATGTTTCAAGTACTGGTTGCTAATGGAGGGATTATTAATGTGGAGGAAAATTTCATAATATTGAATGTAGCATGGGATAATATAACTTAACACTCTCAATGTATTTCATTCCCATTGGAGGATGTTGTTATGGGGATCCAATCCTTAATAACACTCAGTATTGTTTATATGAACAATAATGAATTATTCATGAGATTTGAATTGGAAGAAATTCAATGTGAATTCAAAGGATTTAAAATTGAACCCTCTCTAGTCATCAATTCTCATAGTTGGAAAGGCTCCAGAAAAGATGTAGCAGTAGAATTGTGGTTGTAATTTATTTTATGGAGTAAAGTAGAAAGATGGAAATATTCCTTGGGAATTAAAATAAACCTTGTAAAAGAACCATAAAGTCTTCCAAGAAATTACTAAGGGAATACCTTCATCTAGAGATCATGAACATAAAATTGAGCTATTAGGCGGAAGTACTCCTAATAAGATTCCTTATGTTGGGAAAAATACTAAGAGGGGGGGGGGTGGTGAATAAATATTTATAACTTACTATAAATTTTACTTTTCTTTACTATTTTCTATACATGACTTTAATGAACCCAACTAGCGTATACACACGACTATATTTAATGAAACTTGTGTATGTCTAGAGATATTATTATGCAGATACATCTTTACTTAGATCAGTGCATCATTCATTCATCAGATATTTAGTAAGCAGTAAGCATGTGCAGTAAGAACAGAATAAATCATCACACATAAGAAACACACATGAAAACCAGGATTTAAGGTGGAAACCCAAGTCAGGAGAAAACCACCATTACTGTCGTCTTTGTCTTCAATAATTATTATAAAGAAAAATGCTTGCAATCTTGTACTGGCACAGACTCATACCAACACGTAGCTACCGACCTGCAGAAGGCTGCAACCTTCTCTCGTTCTCCAGCTTCTACTAGAAGGGAGCTCCAACCCCCTAATCTCATTTACCAGTCACTACCGGAAGGGAGCTTCAACCCCCCTTGATCAGAGCACCATCTTCTATTGGCAGGAAGGTTTTACTTCCACACTGAAGGCTTCAACCCTCAGACCCACTGCACATCATGTTTCATAAATTTTCACACTAGATCCAACAGATTCAACACAACTCAATATATAGATCAATACCAATAGATATAACCCAAACTTCAAATAGAACAATGAGATCATTGTAACCAGAACACAGTAATAAACCCAGACTTTTGAATCAACATGTAGGACCAAATTCAACCTTGATCACTCATCTCATTAAAATCATACGCTACTTCTCTTTACTGTAACCTGCATGTATACGCTCTTTCCTCCACACCAACCTGCGTATAGATCTGTGAATACTTAATTTCCAGAGTTTGATCAGACCCATGAACAGATCTAATACTTTCAGTCATATATCTTTTCATATTTGAAGAACCCTTATTCAGTTAGCATCATTAATCATATTTAATCACTCTTTGATCATATTTGTACATATTCTACTAGTAGCATATATAATATTCAAACAACCCAGATCTATATGAAGAATTCATTGATAGACTGTTATGAAACTAGCTCCAAAAATAGAAGAAAAGAGAGATCAATGTCTTAGAAATCAACCACTTCGAGGGGGAAACCTCCAATAGATTACATAAATGAACAATTATTGGATGATTCAAATGACCAAAACCTCCTTTCTATATATAGGGTTCCATGGGGCCATAATCTGATCCTAGCCGACTTAACAATAATATTGTAAGGGCACAATAATAAAAATATGGGGGTTACAGGGGTACAACAATAACAATAAGGGGGTTACACTAACAACAATAAGGGACTATACTAGTAATATAGGGACCTAACATGCTCCTCTCCTTCAAAAAAGTGTTGTCCTCAACACTTGAGTAGCTCCGGGTGCTTCTTATAAAATTCTCATCTTCCCATGTAGAATCTTCAGTGGGTAAGTTCTTCCATTTGATGAGATACTCTGAAATTGATCGATTTCATATCTGTCGAGTTCTTGTTTCTGTGACTGCTTCATGTTCAAATATGGTTTTTCCTTCCTCATCAAGTTCTGGCAATATTGCTTGAACTAGAATTTTGTCCCCTGTAACCTTCTTTAAACATGAAACATGGAAAATTGGATGAACTCGCGAAGAAGCAGGAAGCTCCAATTTGTATGCCATATTACCAATCTTTTATAACACCTTGTAAGGACCATAGTACTTTGGTGATAATTTATTATCCTTCTTAGCTTACTTTAGGGACATTTTTTTGTATGGTTGTAGCCGTAAAAATGTCATCTTCTACATCAAAACTTCTCTCACTGTGATGTTGATCTGCCTATTGTTTCATTCGATTTTGTGCCAAACTTAGAATATCCTTTAAGAGTTGGAGAACTTCTTGTTTATGCTCGATTTGATCTTCCACTGCTTGAACCCCAGAATTTTCCCTTAAAGAAGATGCGATGGATGGTGGATGATATCCATAAAGTGCCATAAATGGGGTCATTTTCGTTGCAGTATGGAAGGAAGTGCTATACCACCATTCAGTGAGAGGTAACCACTTGACCCATTGTGCTTGCTTATCAGATACAAAAAAGAAAAGATATCCTTCCAAACATTTATTCACTATCTCAGTTTGACCATCGAATTGAGGATGATAAGATGAGCTATGAGCTAGTTGAGTACCCAAACAAGAAAATAATTTCGTCCAAAAATTTCCTGTAAAAATGGGATCTCTATCACTTAAAATAATCTTCAGGTTTCCATGTAGCTTCCATGCCATCCATCTTAGATTCCATGCCTTTCTTCAAACTATCTGTCTTTGCTTCCATGCCTTTCTTCAAAACTTCCATTTCATTTTTTTTTGCTCTTTGCGAGAGCGAAATTTGGTGCACTTGCTCTTGTAATTTTGATAGATCATGTTGCAATTCTTCATCTTCATGAGTCATAGTAGATTAATCTGAGGGATTAATGGGTGTTCAATTATTTTTAGGAGGCATTTTAGAACCAAATACTAATATCTATGCTCATTAGGCCTTTGGAATCACTTAAAACTAATTTTTCAAACAAGACTTATGCAATTTGAAAAAAAAAATACACACTTTTGTCTTGATTTTGAGGAGCTCGATATTGAAAATGAATTAGTTATGTGATTTTGGATCTTCAATATCTAAAATTCAGCCCTGAAGTAACCCTCTAAATCTTATTTCTAATTCCATAGGTCGGACGTGATTTGGATTCTTCAAGGAAAAGTTATGCCCAATCTCCCACGATGACCTAATTATGGACTTGTTCAGTAGAGTGAACTTGTACAACTTGCTACGTGCCACTGTTTCCTCCTTAGACTCTTAAATTGATATAAAAAACACTACAGTCCATTTACTTGTGGCCACTTTTTACAAAATCCCAATCCGACGCTCAAAGAGAGAGTTATCATGTTTTTCCCATAGTCACCTCATTGAGATGAAATTTGGGAGCCTAAAACAATCCTAAATTCCACAGATCATATCTCCAAAAAAATTGCGAACCAAGATCCGAAATATTTACAGGAGGTTCCTCAGTATTTCATATTTTTACTGTAAATATTTCAGCTTCTGAAACTTCGTATACAAAAATTTATAGTGAAAATTCCACGATGACCTATTTTAGTTGAAATTCGTGAGCCTAAAAAAACCCTAACTTCCCCAGATCATATCTCCGAAAATATTGCGAACCAAGATCTGAAATTTTTATAGGCAGTTCCAAAAGATTTTAGCTTCACTCTGTACAAATTTCAGCATCTGAACCTTCATAGAAAAAACGTTATTGCGAAAATTCCATGATGACCTGTTTGGAGCAGCGAAACCCTAGAATCCAAAGCTCTGATACCAATTGTTATGAAACCAACTCCAAAAATAGAAGAAAAGAGAGATCAATGCCTTAGAAATCAGCCACTTCGAAGGGTAAACCTCCAATACATTACATAAATGAACAATTTTTGGATGATTCAAATGACCAAAACCTCCTTTCTATATATAGGAGTCCATGGGGCCACAATATAATCCTAGCCGACCTAACAATAATAATTTAAGGACACAATAATAACAATATGGGTGTTACATGGGTACAAAAATAAAAATAAGGAGGTTACACTAGCTACAATAAGGTACTATACTAGTAATATAGGGACCTAACATAGACAACAGAAATATAGCAACAATAAACAAATAACCTCTCCATGAAGCTTTAGAAAACCCTGACTTCCATATGCACTTTTTATGAAACAAACCTGTGTATATATGCGCTTTTACAGAGACAAACCTACGTATAAATCTGCAACTATTTCAGGACTATGCAACTCTTCAGAATAAATAATGAGCTCAGATCTTACCCTTCACTTTAGAAAAAATTCGCGAGATCATAGATATAAACATTTCATAAAAAAAATCTAGCAAATACATAGTCATTTCATTTCTAGAGATCCTGACCCATCATTGTATTCATAGATACATTATTATTTCAGATCTATCAATAAACTATAGCCCATTCCATGCAAATATACTTCAGAGTGAAGTATTCATTCAATAGCCAAAACACATGCACCCCATTGCACTATGATATTTTTCTCCTTATATAAATTTAGCATATCCTAATACCATGAGCCAAAACCACACAAGTGCCAATGGTATTCTTGGATGGAATCAAATAGACGACACCACACTCAATATTGTGGGCTAATACCATGGTAAGGACTCTTGGTATTATAAATTGAGTGCGTAAGTACATATGTGACTTGGCTTCTTCGTACCCATGTGTATACGTGACTTCTCTTCATTAAAACTATGTATATACTAATTCTGGATGTATACACAGGTTGCCTTCATCAAACCTGCATATACATTGTGACATATTATATTTATCATTTCTCCAATCCTAACTGGATTTCCTTTCTCTTCCACATCTGAACTGACTTATAGATACATCATTTTCACATCTTCTTCTTATCAAGGACAACCCATCAAGTAGGTTGCCATCTAGGACAACATATTAGATCATAATACCAACAGTCTCCCCCTTTGGACTTGATGGCAACCATGTTGGTGTTTGATCACCACAACAGATAGATACATTAATCATAAAAATTATTCAAACACCAAATACTCTCCCCCTTTGACATCAAGGGAAACCGGCGGATCAATACCAAAACAAGGTTTCTCTTCCCTTGTAGAAAGAAGAGCTCTGTAGATTCTATATGTATTGAATTGACCATGCTCCCCCTAATTTCATGTTGAATCTTCAGACAAATTTTGTAATGAAGTACATGACTCTATAACACAATTGAGTATGACCTTTCCTATCACTAAGGACTCATACTTACATCAATGATCCAACCAAGTGGAATTATATATTTGACTCAACTACCCAACCAAGTGGGTTTACAAATTTGAAAAATTCCTTACATGACTGAATATAACAATTTTACATCATATATCTCAACATGACCTTTTCAGATATGACTTTGTAAGACCAAAAGACCTCAAGAGAGAAATCATAATTCAACAACGACCATAATGCCAACAATGCATTATTCACACCAAGGCTAATGCTCCCCCTAAACCTGTGCATCCTGAACATGCAACTTTCTTCAACGGAACTTGCGTGTATATGTGACTTTAGTTCATGCAACCCACATAGAGAAAGTGAAATACTGGAAATTTCACATCTCTATCTCCTTCTCCCCCTGAACTTGTAGCACTTGTACCTTCGCTTGTCACGTCAGATGCATTGTCAGAAATATAAACAATTAGAATTACCAAACCAACCTTTATACATTGCAGTTGATGGTATTATTATTTCAATAATGATGGACTGCAATGGGCATTGTATTCTTTCAGTCTGAGTTTGAATCCTCCTCACATCTGTGAGAGATCATATCTTTAAACACATATAATTTATGAACGTTTTTGTATCCCCTTTCTATGAATTCTCTAGTTTCTTCATCCATAACCTTGCATTTGGTTGATGTGAACACCAATACATTTCCTTTATCTTCCATTTGGCCTACACTTAATAAGTTTTGTTTTAGCCCTTGAACTAATAAGGTATCAACTGCCCTTCTATTTTTGTTAATTATGGCTCTACCTTTTCCCAAAACATTTGTTGGAGCATCATTTGAAAGAATAACCTTACCATCTTGATTTTTCTTGAGTGACTCCATCTTTCTCTTATCACCAGTCATGTGATGAGAACATCCGTTGTCGATGTACCATTCATTGTTATCTTTAATTACACAGAGATCAAGACCACATATTATCTCTTATTCTTTAAGCTTGCTAAAATTAATGTTGGTGGATCCAACTTTCTTTGGTATTACGATATCATTTGTTTGACTTCCATGTTGTATTTCACGATTCCTTAATCTGTTCCTGCATTCCTTTTCTACATGCCCAAACTTGTTACAAGCATGACATCTTATGTGACCAAAAAAGGGAGCACAAGTATTATAATATGTTTGTCTAATATTTCTTCTAATGAAATCAATTGCTTTATGACCAAAATTTCTCCATGAAAAACAATATCCCTTAAATAAACTGGAGTACCTGGGAGTTGTAGGTCTTTCTGTGTCTATTTGTCTCTGACCAAAAAAATCTGCTTCTACAATTGGCTGCAATATGACCATAATTATGACATACAAAACATTCAAAATTATTGATCAAAGGAGAGAATCTATTGATACTTCTGTAGTTAGGAGCAAAGGATTTCCTTTGAAAATTCATGATTGTCAGTTGACCTTTTGTCTCTTTAAACACTTCAGGTTTTTCATTGATATCCTTGGAATCTTTAGCATTGTCTTTTGAACTAGATTCTCCTTTAACAATTTCATGAAAGCCAAGACCAAATTTAATAAAAGGAGACCTTTGACTACTAATAATATTATCCAGAATCTTAGTACTATATTGAAACCTCAAGTGTTTATCCTTTTCTTCTAATTTACCTTTTAAAATGTTTACCTCAACCTCTAATTTTTGACACTACTTCTTCATACTTTCTTCTACCCTTCCTTCTTCTACTTACTCATTCAAAGTTAGAATTTATTCTTTCAACTCATTTTTTTGTCCTTCAAATGTTTGTAGAAGTTATTCATTCTTCTTATTTGATTTTTCTAGATCTTTTTGGAGAGATATGATTTCTACTTCAAGTCCTTCACTGTGATTGGTTTCTTCATCTTGCAGCTTTTGATACTGGTCTATCTGTTCTTTTTTTAGTGTCTCAATTGTATTTCTTTCTTGTAACTGTTCATTCAATCTAGAAATCATATCTTTGTAGATACATTCCCTCTCATTAAATAAAATATGTTGATATTCAACTTTAATCTTGAGATTTACAATTACTACTTCTAGATCCATAACATTACTTTCACTTTTGTATTCACTATCTTCAATATTGCATGCACAAGGAAGTGAATCGCAAGAACAACAAACAATACCTGTTTCATCTTCTTCATTTTCTGTTGTACATGTTTTTTGAGATATCTTATTTATTTAAGTAGCATTCTTCTTTTGCTTCCATCCCATTGTGACGGATCTCCTTCAAGCGATCAAGCTTCTTCAGAAGAACTTTCTTTGATACAAATTGTTGGGAAAAATACTGAGAGGGGGGGCGGGGGGGGCATGAATCAGTATTTATAACTTAATATAAACTTTTAATTTTCTTTACTGATTTCTATGCGCGAATTTAATAAACCCAACTAGCTTATACACATAGCTATGTTTAATGAAACTTCTGTATGTCTAGAGATCTTATTATGAAAATAAATCTTTACTTATATCATTGCGTCATTCATTCATCAAATTTTTAGTAAGCAGTAAGCATGTGCAGTAAGAACAAAATAAATCATCACACATGAACACCAAGAGTTAAGGTGGAAACCCAAGTCGGGAGTGTTAGCACCAGTCAAATTTTCCTGTCACCAGTGATCAAATAGGTATCCTCTTTCTAAATTTGTCTGAGTCTTTTTCAAATTTTTAGTATTTCATCTAGTCTCAAAATAAAAATTTGTTCACTGGTTTAGATTGTTAGGTGTTTTATTTATACACCATTACTAGGGTATTGAGATCATTACTACTCCTTTAACCTCCATGGTCAATGGAAATCATCATGGTCAAGTCATTCATTTTTTAAAGAGTCCCATAGTCATCATGGTCATCATTCAACTCATTCTTCCGTGTTGTGCCATCATTAGGTCATAGGGTCAAAATCATGAAAATTGGTCATTTCACCATCAAATTCATCTTTTGAAGGAGTAGTAATAGTCAAAGGTATTCAAAAATTTTAGGTTCCAAACTATCATTTCCAAGTAAGTGGTTTTGTGTTTACCATATATGTGTCTCAGTTGTGCTTGGAAAACTCATTTCCCTCTCCTAGGGTTTTGAGGGAAATTTTCTTGGTTTCATGACTTCCATGGTTAAATCATCAACAAAGATTGTATCCTGATGCTCTTACACCTTCCCCTATCCTTAATATACCTTCCCAAAAATTTACGATCACTCCTATCCCTCAAAATAATCAATTTTCCACAAGCCCTAGCCTATTGCTACAATTTGACACTTTTCTAGACTAAGCCTATGTTTTTCCCTTTTGGACCCCTTCCCCTCACTCAATCCTTGAAATTATAATTTCCCCTACTCTATAAAATCTATCTCTATCCCCCAAAATTTCCCCAAGAATTTAGACAACCCCTAACCCCTTCATTCCCCTCCCTCTACAAGGTAGTCCTAAATCCCATGTTTTGCCTACAACAAACCCTAATTTCCTCT
>JAXQQM020066420.1:0-68468 GCA_034641835.2 Pinus albicaulis
TGACAAGAGAGCAATTTCTGCAACATTGCTGATTTTAAATCAATGATATCTCCCTCATCTGGACTCTGATTCAAATGATTGTTTTTTGGAAAGTGGATATTTATTCACAAGGAATCACATTTTCCATTTTTCTAAAAATTGTGCACCAATATTTTCATATCTTCTCTACAAATTCGCCTCCCAAAAAATTCCTGCAAAAAAATGAAAAAACAAAAAACAAAAATTCTTCCTACTTTGCCCAAGAAAATGCTCCGTGGAGGTCGTCGAAATTTCATGGAGTTTACTAAATATGTTTGCAAAGTGTTGAAACTGAAATATGCTTCAAATCCTCACTCCCATGGATTCATAACCTCAATCTGATACCATTGATCCAAATATTGGGGGGAGGCCCCCAAGGTCTTAAAAATTGAAATGCCAACAAAATGAGAGAACACGCAGTAAATAAAACCACAAAGATTTTTTTTATTAAAACAAAGAATATTTATAGAAGCTACATTATTGATCTGAAAATGAAATTATTTGTTTTGTTGTTCAAAGCATTCATTTCCATTAAATTAAGTGTGCAAAGTTTTGAATAGTCTTGCAAGTGAAATAAAGTGTTTTTTATAATTGTTTATGAATTTTGGTGTGAGGGAGTGTTGTTTTAATTTACTGTTTAACAACTTTAATCTGAATAACATAGTAGAATAACTTCACCATAAACACACAACAGCATGATGAGGCAGTTCACCCCTTCTGGGCTACATTTGTCGGGTCCAAGGCTCCCAATGGGCATGTCCTTGATATATTATGATGCTCAAATTGGTAATACAGTGATAACAATGCCTAAACAGACCAAATTAGCTGTGAAAATGAATTCAGAACACGGAAAGAAGCTAAGAATGACTCTGATTTCACCTAAAATAGTGAAATGTAGTCCAATGTAGCGCCATTTCCCTCAAGGCTCTAATGGCTCCCCAAGCTTCTATGAAGTAAAAATGGCTAAAAGACACCTCTGTTGGCTCTTCAACATGTTCCAATGGCTCCATAATGCTAAGAATACCCGAAATCAAAAAACATTTCGCTCCAAAAGGTTCAGTCATGTGAAAGTTCTGACCAAAAGAAGTTTTGTCCAATTTGGCCTAAAAAAACTCCACCAACTTTGGAGTAACTGGAGTTAACTCCACCAAATTGGCATGTCCGCCGGAATTGGGGACTCTGCTCCAATTTTAGCATGCAGTTTATTAGGCAATAAATGTAAAGGCTCTGGTAGTCACATGCTAACCGCAACCGTCGGAGCGTTTAATGTTAACAAACCATTTAAGAACCGTGGAATTTAACTGTTTACATAACCTCCACCGCAACACATGTGAACATAACATAAACCGCAACCGTCGAGTAGTTTGGCCAAGGTTCTAGGCCCATGTCCATGTATAGGGGGTTGGCCCCCTTTCCGTCGCCAACCATACATTAATCAAACTTCATACATGCGGAGTGGTCTAACATTGTTAAGAACCAAATGTAGACCGCCCGGTTAGGCCGCCTGGCTGGTAGCACTGAGACCCGGGTTCGATTCCTGTTAGGTGCCAAAATTTTACCACTGCAACTTATATATGGCTTAGGGCCACGTGGCGCCCTTTAATTGGCCATGAAAACTGTAAGTCAACCCAATATCCAATCCGAAAATTCCAAGTGTCGAATGGTGATAGGCTGCTGAAGAAATATTCCATGGAATATTCTTTGGAATATTCTATGGAATATTATTTTTTTAATATTTTTAAAAATCAAAGTCAACCTTGGTCAAACTAGACTTTTGAAGGAAATTTTGAATTTCAAACTTGAATAACTTTCACATACAATTTTGGATTTGAGTGTCGTTTGCGGCGCCAAGATCGTATCGACGAGGCCTATCCATTCGTTCTAGTTTCAAAAAATTATGATCAGTTCCAATTTTGAGCATTTTTTCACTTAGGACATGATCACCTTATCACACCTCCACATTAGAAAGCTTTTGGACCCAAAAAGCCTTCAATTACCTGTTAAGAAGATGAGGGTATAGGTCCCTCACCTTTTCCACCTCAATCCACTTTGCCTTACTCGGTTTGCTGCGTTTAAGACCAACTCGAACATAATCAGCATTTCCCCTCCTTGAAGTGAGTGTCCTTCTGTCAAGGATAGCATCCTCTTTCAATTCATCCAAAAATTCTAGCAAGAAATCCTCTATGGATGGAAGCTAAATGTCACTTTAATAATCATCAATTAAAGGAGGTTCATACAAACGTAAATTTTCCACACTCACAAGGGAGTACATTTGCATATATGAAGGAAAATCTAATTGAAAAGCATTATTTCCAACTTGTTTAAGGATCTTGAATGGACCATAATGAATAGGCTTCAGCTTTTTACCTTCTCCTTGCATTATTTCCTTACTAATATGCAACCATACCTCATCTCCCTCTTGAAAATTATGATCAATTATGTGCTTATCATGCCTCTCCTTGTACTTGCCTTGACTTTTTTCAAGCTGTTCTTGAACCTGCTGATGTATGAGCTGAATTATTTCAATGAACATGCAAGCTTTTTCAATGTCACTATGACCATCAATGGCCACATCCTTCTCAAGAATGAAATATAAAGGTGACATAGGCAAATACCCAAAACAAGCTTCAAAAGGTGAAGTATTTGTAGAAGAGTGCTTGGCCCGGTTGTAAGCATGTTGAATGTAATGCAAGTGCTCATCCCAAAGCTTGGGATGATTACTGCAATAACCTCTCAAAATGTGTACAATGGTTCTGTTCACTACCTCTGTTTGGCTATATGTTTGCGGATGGAAATCAGTACTCTTCTTCAACTTGGTGTCCATCATCTTCCATAAATTGGACCAAAAATTCCCCACAAATCTGGAATCCCTGTCACTAACAATAGAAGTAGGCAAGCCATAATGAACCCATACATGTTGAAAATATAAATAAGAAGTTTTTTCAGCAGTTATAGTTTTCTTACATGGCATAAGAATACACATCTTTCTGAAACGATCAACTAATACATAAGGATAATCTTGTTGCTTTCTAGATAATGGTAGTCCTCCAACAAAATCCATAGAAACACTTTCCCATGTTCTAGAAGGTACCGGCAATGGCGTATATAAACCAAGCTTCCTATTTTTAGGCTTGCTTGTAGCACATAATGAAAAACCTCTAATGAAACGTGAAACACTATCTACCATGCGAGGCCAATAACAATACCTCTGTAAATGTGCCACCGTTTTTCTTACCCTGAAATGTCTAGCTATGAGAGAAGAATGAGATTCTCTCATAATGCTTAGTATCTCCCCCTGTGGTATACATAAATTTCCCATATGAAACAACAAATTATTATGCAAATGATAATCGTTCTCCTCAACATGATTCCCTTCACTCAAGTTAGGATACACATCCTTAAAATCAACATCTGATGCATATTGTTCTATGTGGCTCTCATGTACAATAGAATCATTCTTAAGCAAAGTACTAGCACTAATAATAGGCCTTGAAAGAATATCAGCAACCTTATTGTAAATACCTTTCTTGTACCTTATTACCAGGTGAAATTGCTATAGTAAGCCCATCCATCTGAAATGTCGTGACTGTTGCAATTTACTTTGCGATTGCAAATACTGTAAAGGCTAATGGTCGGTATGAACAATTGTTTCTTTGCCCATCAAATAGTGTTTCCATTTTTTGACACTTTGTACCAAAACATACAACTCTTTATCATATGTATGATAATTCACAACAGCACCATTAAATGTCTCAGAATGAAATGCAACAGGCTTACCATGATGTAAGAGAACTGCACCCATGGCATAATCACTAGCATCTGTCTGAATCTCAAATGGCTCTCTCAAGTCCAGTAATGCAAGTATTGGAGCTGAACTTATCTTCTATTTCAAAGACTCAAAATCTTTATGTTGCTTGCCTCCCCATTGGAAAGCACGCTTCACACTAGTCACTGCATGCATAGGAGCTGTTATGGCAGAGAAGTTAGAAATAAACTTCCTCCAATATTGAGCTGCACCCAAAAAATTTCTTACCTCTGTAATGGATTTGGGAGTAGGCCAATTCACATTGGCTTCTACTTTGGAAGGATCAATTCTCAAAGCGCCTCCTCCTACTATGTGTCCCAAATAAACCAAAGAAGTCTTTCCAAATTCACACTTTGACATTTTAAGAAATAACTGATTTTTCTTCAAAATATCAAGCACTTTCTTAACATGCATGACATGCTCTTCTTTAGTCTTCCTGAAAATTAAGATTTCATCTAATTAGAAAATAATGAAATCATCAAGAAAAGGGAATAAGACATCATCCGTTACCCGCATGAAAGTTGAAGGTGCATTGCATAAACCAAACGGCATAACAAGCCACTCAAAGAGTCCCTGTTTGGTTTTTAAATGTTGTCTTCCAAATGTCACTTTCTGCAATTATAACTTGATGATAACCACTATGTAAGTCTAACTTAGTGAAATATTTATCATCTTTCAGCTAATCCAACAAATCATCTATCCTTGTAAGTGGGTAACGATTCTTTACCGTTATTTTGTTCAATGCCGTGAAGTCCACACACATGCGCCAAGTTCCATCTTTCTTTGGAATCAACACTATCGGTGACCCACATGGCGAAGTGCTTGGTCTTATGAATCCTTTGTCCAACAAGTCTTTAATTTTCCTCTTTATTTCAGCATTCTCCATGATAGACAAACGCTACATGCCGATGTTAGGAAGAGGACAATCTTGATGTATATGGATTTCATGTTGAATCTTCCTTTTAGGAGGTAAACCTGTCAGTTCCTGAAACATCTCATGATGTGCATCAACTACATAATATAAATCTGATTTAAGCTTGGAATCACAATTTTCAAATGACTCATGATTCATATCAACCTTCGGCTTAACCATAAGAAGTACAAAACTCTTACTAGAATTTACTAGCCTTTTTACCGTTCCCGCATTTACCATCGCTATATTTTCCTTCTTGCGATGTGCTCTGACAATGAAATCCTTGCCATATTTAAAGATATCATATTTATTTTCATGGCAATGGAATATCGCTTTCCTATCAAATAAGTAAGGACTTCCCAAAACAATTCCTAATATATCAAGCGACACCACATCAAGTTCAACTATGTCAATAAAGTGTGCAGTTATGGCAAATCTCAATATGCCCTTTCTTGAGACTTGTAAGTTTGCATCCTTGCATATCCACCCAAGTGGATGTAGAAATTATATTCACTAAGCATGCATATGTCCTTGATTCACCTGATCTCACACTATTTAACTTTATGCAAAATACTGAATCAATTCCACTTGTTAATATTTTGCAGAAAATTTAATTGCACACACATGTGAAGCATAAACAAAAATAATCAATCGCACATAACACAGTTTTTAACCGGGAAAGCTTGAAGCTGAAAACCCCAACTATATATTATGTAACATGGAGATCATATGACAATCTCATTCAAATCTTATCACAAGCTCTCATTATAGTACAATCTTCATACACTAATCAGAACCCATCTTGCAAATCCATGCACCGATCTCTGCCTCCTGCTAGCCTGCCTCCACTGTGCAATCCCTGCTAAAGAATAGCTCTGAATGAATTCGAATTACCCTTGCCTTGACTGTGCAATCCTCATTGGAAACTCCAATGTGTGTGTGGTGCAATCAATGCATCACTATAGTCACAACATATAGTCTATCTTTCCTTTTCACCTATCTCTCCACTGGGTCTCCACTGAAACTGACATGCACTGTAGTTAACTGTTGTATTGTTCAGTTGATTAATGAGTTATTATCTGTGAATTAAATAACTAATTAATTCAATCCACTGTCACTAGTGTATCAATCAGTTAGACTAGATACAACTAGCTCAACTGAGTCTAACTGAGTTAAACTAAATACAACTCCATAACTACTTCTTCCAACTGTGTCATAAATCTACCACTTGAGTTCTAACTGAGTCCTCAATGCATTAGCTCTAGTAAACCCTTGGGAATTATGTAATTCCCTTAGTCCATTGATGTGCCACATCTGTGCACTGAACTGAAGTGCTCCAAGAGAATAAGTTGTTTTTTAGAGTTTGATTATTATTAAGAGATAATAATAATCGACATGCATCTATTTTTAGATCAGCGATCTATAAATAGACTTTGCCCAATATTCTAAAAATATAATTTCATCTATTTTTCCAACTTGATCAACCATCCACAAATAGCATCCTGCAACTTTTGAAATATGATCACCATGTCTAAAAATAGACATAGTCTAAAAATAGACTTGTGCCAAAAATAGCCTGCAGGCCCACTTAGTGAAGGCGACTCTTTTCACTAAGCTCATCATCTTGTTGAATCTAAACACTCCCTCTCAACAAGATAGGGATTATCCTTCACCCCGATCCTGCCTCTATGGTATTCGAATTTTCTCCTAGTGAGCGCCTTCGTTAGAACATATGCATCCTGATCCTCCATAGGAGTGTACTGAAGCAACATGATCTTCCACTACACACAATATCTGATATGATGATACCGGATATCAATATGTTTAGATCTATCATGAAACACAGGATTAACCGAGAGTTTAATGCAACTCTGATTATCACAATGTATCACTGTGGGATCTAAATGTGAACCAAACAAACCAACCAGGATCTTCCTCATCCAGATAGCCTCACATGCAGCTTGACTTGCTGCCATGTATTCCGCTTCCGCTGAACTGAGTGCCACAGATATTTGTTTCCTTTTTTACCAAGAAACTGCCATAGATCCGATACTAAAAATCCCTCCTGATGTGCTCTTTCTGTCTGTTGGGCTTCCTGCCCAATCTGCATCCGTGAAGCCATGCAACTTCACCTCATCCGTCTGTCTGTACCATAAACCATACTCAGATGTGCCCCTGAGATATCTCAGGACATGCTTGCCTGCCTTCCAAAAGAGCTTGGTAGGCCTAACCATCGCTTGTGAAAGCTAGTTCACCGCATAGCATATGTCCAGTCTTGTATTGACTAAACATAGAAAACCCACCAACCTGCCGATAAATGTGCTGGCATCCACTACCTCTCCGCGCTTTATTTATCATCCTCTTCTTTCCAACTTCCTAAGAGGATGTTGATAGCTTTCCTGTTTCAGTTGTAATGTCTCTCTCAAGATCTCCAAAGCAGCTACTGAGATTACAAATAGTTCACCTTCCCGCTTACCATTTCCAATCCAAGGAAATAATGAAGGAGGCCCAAATCCTTCATCTCAAAATCCTTTGCAAGATCTGCCTTGCATGAGTGCATCAACTGCTTATCACCTATTAGTATTAAATCATCAACATAAAGTACAATGATTAAAAGCTTACCCTCCACCACAATCTAGTGCAGGTTTGCACCCGCCTCACTCTTAGTGAAGCCAAGTCCAGTGAAATAGCTATCAATCTGAGTGTACCAAGCATGGGGTGCTTGTTTCAGCCCATACAAGACTTCTTACCTGCACATACACACCATCATTAAAGAATCAACCTTCAAAGTTGCTCATCACCTCTTCCTCAATGATCCCATTAAGGAATGAAGTCTTCACATCCATCCGATGAATGTGCTACCTCACTATACGAGAGAGAAAGGATAACTGTGACAGTTTCCCAGAAAATCTTGCCTTATACTTCTCGACACTCACATCATCAAATTTGCTTTACCTTGTAGATCCATCTCATCCATAACTATTTTTCACCTACTAGAACAATCTCCTCTGCAATATTACTTTGTTAATGGAGTTTATACTCCACCATGGCATCTACCCATGTGGGTTCCAAGCACTGCTTTCTGCATGAGATACTTATCACGATGCACTTGCTCATAAGAGCATCCAAGAACCTGGGCTGTGATTTTTCAGATGTCAGACTGTAGATAGACTCTACATTCTCAGTCAACAAGCCTTCGCCCCAATTGCAGGCTTCCTCAATGATGTTTGGTTCTGCATGAGTGGACTCCTCCACTCGATGAATCTCCTCCTGTGGCTGATCCACATCCAGAGGCTCATCTTTGGGAACAAGAAGTTCCTCCTCGGCATGCAAGTGTAGCTCCCTCTCAAGCGACAACTTCATGGCTTTCACCTCATTGAATTTTATATCCTGTCGCATAACAGTCATCCGACTGTCTGGAAAATACACACGATAGTTATGGGGTGTTTTTTTGTACCCCACAAATATCCCAACTTCTGCAGTTGGCTCCAGCTTCTTCCTAGCTTCCTTTGTCACATGAATGTACACAGGTGAGCCAAAAATCTTCAAATGAGAAATATGAGGCTTCTTACCAGTAAAAGCTTCTTCGGGTGTACTCATGCCAAGTACTCTATGAGGACAACGGTTTTGCACATAAACCACATTGTTGCATGCTTCCGCCCACAAGTGCATCGGTAGGCCTTAGTCATACAGCATCACTCGTGCAACACCCATGATCGTTCTGTTCTTTCTCTCCGCGACCCCATTCTGATGTGGGTTATGAGGCACTATGAGTTCTCTTTGAATTCCTTCTTTTCTATAGAAGTCTTTGAATTCACCCGAGATGTATTCACCACCATTATCGCTCCGTAGAGCTTTCACTTGCTTCCTTGACTCCTTCTCCACCAATTCCTTGAACTCACAGAACTTTGAGAACGTTTCACTCTTCTTCTGCATGAAGAAGATCTATAATCTACGAGAATAGTCATCAGCAAATATCACATAATAACTATGTTTTGTTGTTGAAGCAACCGAGAAAGTTCCACACACGTCTGTGTGAATTCTCTCCAGGATCACCGAAGCACGGTTCTCCTTCTCATGAAAGGTGGTCTTCACAAACTTACCCATTGTAAATCCCTTGCACTGATCTGACTGCACAAGAGTACCCTTGGGAATTCCAGCATAAATTTTCTGCAAAATCTTCAAAGCGCCATGGTGAAGATGGCCCAATCTCCTGTGCCATAATTCGCCCTCATCCCGGATCACCACTTCTTCTACTTTGCCCACCATTGCAGCGCAGCCATCTACCTCCAGCTTGTAGAGATTCTTAATTCGAACCCCTATCTTCTTGGTTTTACCCATTGATTTATGTCGAAGGAAGGCTTTTCCTTCACTGAAAACAACATCATAACCGTTGTCTTCCAGCATTGTGACTGAGACCAAGTTCTTCTTCAGACCTGGAACATGCATAACATTCTTCAACAAGAATGGATTACCGGACTCCCTCTCAAAGGTAATGTTCCCAATGCCAGTCGCACTGTACCGACCATCGTCGCCCATCTCTATATGCATCTGGAGGTCCTTCTCCTCCAAGTCACTAAAAAACTCTTTATCTCCCATCATATGGAAAGACGCACCACTATCAAGATACCACACCGATCCCATGCAGCTTGAAACCAATTAAGCGATCAAGGAGAAATAAAGCTCAAATTTTGAGGCTAAGGCCTCTCCAGCTGCAGATCCAGCAGCCTGCTTGTTCTTCTTCTTCTGTGGACAGTTAGTGGTGAAATGTCCATGCTCGTGACAGTGAAAACACCTCACTTTGGACAAATCCTGCTTCTTGCCTTTAGCATCAGATTTTGAAGAAGATTTCTTCCCCTTCCCTTTCCTTGCTTTGGCAGCCAAAGATAAATTCTCTTCAGCTTCATTCTTTGATGAAGATCCATCCCTGGTACCCCGCCTTATCTCCTCCTGCACAAGATCCGACCAAAGTTGCTCCCATCCTAGCAGTTTCTCCCATCCATTGACAGAGTCTTCGTAGCTATGCCAACTATTCGGAAGCCCAAGGAGAGCCAAGCTCACCAAGTCTTCATCATCAACAGTAACCCCCACACTTCCCAGTTCATCCTTGCAGTGGACAAACTTTGTGAGGTATTTTTGAATATTGTCGCCTTTCTCCATTTTTATATTTCTAAGCTTGTCTTTAAGCGCCAACTTCCTCTGGTCACTTATGATTTGGAACAAATCTGTCAAATCCTTCCACATTAAGAATGGAGTGGCTTTCCCATGAAGTCTGGACATAATATGGTCCTTCACACCTTCCAACATAATCCTTCTCGTCTTTGTTGTCTTCTTTTGCCATGTGTCAAGTAATGCAGCATCACTAGATCCCAGCTTAGGAACATCGCTATCGATGAAATCCTTCAACCCATTATCCTCCAGCACTGCCTCCATCCTATCCTTCCATGCTATGTAATTTGAGCTCCCATCAAGGACATACTCCAAACGCAACCCATTGAAAGACATTTCAATGTATACTCAACTTCTACACCAAGAATCTTTTGTAGAAAATTCGAATTGTCCACCAGCACAAACTCACTTCACAATTGCAATATTCAATCAACAATCCTCTGATACCATGTATAAATTATATGAACTAAGAATGCATATGTCCTTTATTCACCTGATCTCACACTATTTAACTTTATGCAAAATACTGAATCAATTCCACTTGTTAATCTTTTGCGGAAAAATTAATTGCACACACATGTGAAGCATAAACAAAAATAATCAATCGCACATAACACATTTTTTAATCGAGAAAGCCTGAAGGTGAAAACCCCAACTATATATTATGTAACATGGATATCATATGAAAATATCATACAAAGCTTATCACAAGCTCTCAGTACAGTACAATCGTCATACACTAATAAGGAAATATCTTGCAAATCCATGCACCGATCTCTGCCTCCTACTAGCCTGCCTCCACTGCGCAATCCCTGCTGAAGAATAGCTTTGAATGAATTTGAATTACCCTTGCATTGACTGCACAATCCTCATTGGCAACTCCAATGTGTGTGTGATGCAATCAATGCATCACTATAGTCACAACAGATAGTCTATCTTGCCCTTTCACCTATCTCTCCGCTGGGTCTGCACTGAAACTGACATGCACTGTAGTTAACTGTTGTATTTTTCAGTTGATTAATGAGTTATTATTTTTGAATTAATTAACTAATTAATTCACTCCACTATCACTAGTGTATCAACTGCCATATTCAGACAATCAATTGTTCATTCAATCGAAAGTTAAACTAAATACAACTCCATAACTACTTTTCCAACCCATCATAACTCCTTGCCACTTGAGTTCTAATCAGTCATCCATGAATAGGCTCCGCAAACCTCGAATTATAGAATTTCACCACACTGTTAAAGCAACATATGTACCCCCAATCGAAGTGCTCCAAATAGAATAATTGTTATTAAGTCTCCATTTATTATTAAGAGCTAATAATAATCATATGTATCCATTTTTAGATCACAATCATGAATACCACCCATGCCATTCTGGAAATAGAATTTCACTGCTTTTTAACTCGATCAACACATCCACAAATAGCATCCCTGCAACTTCTTATGATCACCATGTTCAAAAATAGACATAGTTCAAAATAACACTGCGCTCAAAATAGTTCTATGCACACGTAGGAAGCACTCTTTCACTAAGCTCATCATCTCGTTGAATCTCAACAAGGATAAGGATTTGGATGTGGAATGGTCTCAAGTTTTAGCTGTTTGACCAAGTCTTCTGATATGAGATTTTCTTGTGACCCACTGTCAAACAATGTGTTAATTTTAGTATGTTTTGAGACTACCCTCACATGGAACAATTCAATTCTTTCTTCCTCATTAGGAGCTTGTACATGACAGTTTGAAGTACTAGTGCTTGCTTTAGTTTCTGTTTCTTTTCCCTTCATACTTTTCCAACCCATGGCTCCAATTTTGGTTTCATCCCCTGAATCATCACCTAAATCTTGAGGTGTAGTTGTAGTAGCTGCAATTTTCTTCTTTCCCTTGTTTTTGTTAAACTGGTTTCTTTTTTCATGATGTAATTTCCAATAGTTTTTCTCTTCATGGCCCTCTCTTGAACAATGTTTACAAATGACCTTTTCACCCAATTGTTTGATAGATGCATTCTTTTTACCTTTTCCCTTAAAGGTTTTATCTTTGTTCTTCCCTTTGAAAGGCTTGTTTCTACCCTCATCAAAAGTGTTTTTCCCTCTAGCCTCTAAATGCATAGCTTGTACACAAACTTCGTCTAGACTAGTAGGATTAAACATAAGGATAGTATGTTTAAGGTAACTATGCAAACCACCTATATATTTCAGCAATGTATCTTGAATTTGTAAGTCTACCCATAATAAGCGTGCTCTTCTCCTAAATTCCTGGGTATAGTCTTGCACATTTTGTCCCTTAAGCTGTCAAAAGTTTTGCCAATTCATTATAGCCTTTTGTAGATGAGCTAAAGGATAAAATTGCTTCTTGATTGAAGTAATAAATTCAATCCATGATAAAGTAATCTTACCATGTTTCTTAATTTCATCCTTGGTCTTGGCTTCCCACCATACCAATACTGCTCCATCCATTCTTAGCGAGGCTAGTTGTATCTTGGTGTCATCATCATGAAGGTTTTGAATCCTTAAATAAACTTCCAATTGTATGATCCAATTGTCAAGTTTTTCTGTAATGACTCCACCGTTAAACATAGGCAATTCAAAATTGACATCAAGTTTTTAAAAAGGATTTTTACTAGTGGTTTTCGACTTATGAGACTAATTTACCGAAGTCGAGGAAGACTATGTAGAGGAAGAGGATGAAGATGGAGATGGTGGATCACCATTTCCTCCATGTCCTTTCTTTGACTAATCATTACTCTTCTTTCCTCCTAAGGAACCCTCTCCTTCTTTTTGTTTTTTAGACCCTTCTCCAGCAATCCTATCATTTCTTTCTTGATAGAGGATCCTTACCATCTCAGTCATATCCAAGAAAGCTTTCTAGAATACCCGTTCTTCTTCCTTGGGATCCATCTCTTAAGGAGCTTCTCCTCTTGAAGACATGCTTGAAGCTGCTTCTAAGGCTCTTGGAGGTGGTTATCTGACCCTTATTGGTTGTGGATTAGTTTGTGCACTAACCAATTTTCCTTCAACTCTCTTGAGTTTTAGCCTAGTAAGCATCAAAACTTGCAAACAAATAACTTAATATTTGCACAAAACAAATGTTGAGTAAAAAATCTAGCTTCTATGGCTCTAATCCTAAGTTATGATACCAACTGATATGAAAATGAAAGTATTTTTTTTGTTTTTCAAAGTATTCATTTCCATTAAATTAAGTGTGCAAAGTGTTTGAATAGTCTTGCAAGTGAAATATAATGTTTTTGATAACTGTTTATGAATTTTGGTGTGAGGGAGTGTTGTTTTAATTTACTATTTAACAACTTTAATCTGAATAACACAGCACAATAACTTCACCATAAACACACAGCAACATGATGAGGCAGTTCACCCCTCCTAGGCTACATCTGTCGGGTCCAAGGCTCCCAATGGGAATGTCCTTGATATATTATGATGCTAAAATTGGTAATATAGTGAGAAAAAGGCCTAAACAGACCAAACCAACTGTGAAAATGAATTCAGAATATAGAAAGAAGCTAAGAATGACTCTGATCTCACCTAAAACAGTGAAGTGTAGTCCAATGCAGCTCCATTTCCCTCAAGGCCCTGATGGCTCCCCAAGCTTCTCTGAAGTAAAAATGGCTAAAAGACACCTATGTTGGATCTACAACCTATTCCAATGGCTCCAGAATGCTGATAATACCTGAAATCAAAAAAAAATTCACTCCAAAAGGTTCATTCATGTGAAAGTTATGACCAAAAGAAGTTTTGTCCAATTTGGCCTAAAAAAACTCCACCAACTTTGGAGTAACTGGAGTTAACTCCACCAAATTGGCATGTCAGCCGGAATTGGGGGCTTCGCTCCAGTTTTAGCGCGCAGTTTATTAGGCAATAAATGTCAGGGCTTTGGCGGTCATATGCTAACCGCAACCGTTGGAGCGTTTAACGTTAACAAACCATTTAAGAACTGTGGCATTTAACTGTTTATGTAACCTCTGCCGCAACACATGTGAACATAACATAAAACACAACTGTCGGGTATTTTTGCCAAGGTTCTAGGCCTGTGGTCTCATGTATAGGGGGCTGGCCCCATTTCCGCTGCCAACCATACATTAATCAAACTTCATATATGCGAAGTAGTCTAACATTGTTAAGAACCAAATGTAGACCGCCCGGTCGGGCCGCCTAGCTGGTAGCATCGAGACACGGGTTCGATTCCTGTTAGGTGCCAAAATTTTACCACTACAACTTATATATGGCTTGGGGCCACGTGGCTCCCTTTAATTGGCCATGAAAACTGTAAGTCAACCCAATATCCAATCCGCAAATGCCAAGTGTCGAATGGTGATAAGTTGCTAAAGGAATATACCATGGAATATTCTATGGAATATTTCTAGAATATTCTGTGGAATATTATTTTTTTAATATTTTTAAAAATCAAAGTCAACCGTAGTCAAACTAAACTTTTGAAGGAAATTGTGAATTTCAAACTTGAATAACTTTCACATACAGTGTCGATTTGAGTGTCGTTCGTGGTGCCAGGATCGTATCGACGAGGCCTATCCATTTGTTCTGGTTTCAACCAATTCTGAGCAGTTCCAACTTTGAGCATTTTTTTCACTTAGGACATGATCACCTGATCAATTATGGTGGAAAATATGTCCTTTTTCAATATGTGACTTTTTACTTATATTTTTTTAGTTATAACACCACAGGTAAATTCCATAGGTGGGTAAATACCATGGGTGAATAAATACTATGGGTGAATGAATACCTTGGGCAGTTGCTACTTACAATACCATGGGTGGATAAATACCATGGATGATGAATACCATGAGTAAATTTCATATGTGGATGAATACCATAAGTGGATACATACCATGGGTGAATGAATACCATGGATAGATATCACTTACAATACCATGGGTGTAGGCCACTTTCCATTCGGATCAAGGGCATGGGGAAATTGAGTCGAAAGTACACTTACTGAAAGGGGATTGGAAGGAAATGGATTTAGTGATCACATTATGGGTGGTTATATAGACTTCAAAGTCAATATGGACTCCCCTTGTTGTCTCCTTTTTATGTAAGCATTGCCTTGGATGTGGGAGTAGTAGTTAAAGGGAAATGGTGGAGAGATGCAGAGGTGAGCCAAAGTACTGAATCTAGAGATGGAAGTGAATTTTAAACCTTATCAGTCTATGTTTCTAGTTTACATTATTGGCTATGGTAATTTCATGCCTTGTGATTTATGTATTGTCAATCCCCATGTCATCCGAAGGGGAATTTTCCTACAAGAAAATTGTGTTATTGGGGGGAGTGTAACATAGGTTGGGTTGAAGGAATTCCATCATGGGCCTTTGTATTGGAAGAATTTAACAACAAAAAATGATATCAACTCAGGGGGTTTTACTCTAGGCAGATAGAGAATGGAAACAAATTCCCCAAGGGCTCCATTGACAAGACTTGCTTCAACCCACAAGTTACATGTGAGGAAAATCTTTTGTTCATTGCAAATAAGAAATTTTGCATCCAACTATTCATATTCTTCCTTTGTAGCAATAGGATGGTTGTTTCTTCTCTCTCCATAGGATTGCGCTATTGGCATGTTCAATTTTTTTAGCATTTTTTTGTTATGAAAAGTAACAACCTGGTTGGTTGGATACAAGTGCATTGAATTTTCGAATGCCTTGTTATCACCCATTGATAGAGATGAGGTTTTCCTTGACATGAGAAGGTTCCAGTCCTCAGTAGTAGGTGTTTCATTTTTGAGATTTTCAAGTAGTTGGAAAAAAGCAACCTGAGCAGGGGTGGTCCCTTGTTGAAGAAATATCGTGGATAGTGTGATGATCGTGTCGAAGCTACGCCAAAGGGAATTATAGTGTGAGGTGTCAACATACATGGGGACGCCTTTCATAGGAGGTAGTTTCCCAAGATATCCAATGAGTATGATAGACCAATTTCCGAAAGGAAAATTTTTATGTGAAGGGAATGCCTCCCTCAAGTGATCATTTATGCAGGAAAGTATTTTAGGCCCAATAAAGCTCATCTCATGGATTAGAATGTATTCAACATCACAGAGTTATCCTTGGAGATGTAGAAGTAGTTGCCCATCAAGAGGATGCATTGGGCCTATAGGAATGCAGAGGGAAGAATGGATTGTAAGAGCATTTATGTCAAATGTCGCAACAACAGTTGGAGAAAATAGGAGCAATGGATTTGAAGTGGGAGTAGATTTGGCAATGAATGTATCTTTTAGTTTATCAATTAAGAAATACTTGCATGTGCCAACGATACCTTAGATGATTTTTCTAAGTGGAGCAATGGAGGAGGTGGTCCTAAAGTGGGCAAGGATAGTGTTCAGTGAAACTTGTTGGGTGGGCGATATTGAGTCAAGGGAGTTGGAATTTTAGAGGGGGTAGAGTGGATTTGAGTGAAAGAGAAATTAAATTCTATGAAATTTATGGTTGTCTCTTGAAAAGTGGAAGGGATAGTATTATGGGCCCAATTATGGTTTGATTTGAAGTCATGATGCCCAAGCATGACAAGATCATCAACTTCGATGTTGTTCCCTGGGTGTAGCTAAGAAAGGAACTAACATTCATCCATGTCTACAGATTCAAGGTGGGGGGGCATCACATAAGTGGAGGTATCATCAAAGCAAGGGGATTGAGGATCTTTAGGGGCATGGTGAAAATGCCATGCAACATATGTGGCTTTTTTAAGTTCCCAATGTGAAATGATTTCTTCATCAGTGGAGCCAACATCCGATGGGAGTGTGTGAAAAGGGAAGTATAGAAGTAGTTCACTCCAACAGAAAGAAGCATAGCAGGCATCAGTAGAATAAGGGATGGAATTTTAGCGGGGAAGTACAAGAACAATATTTGGAGTATTAATGTGTTTCCACTAGTTATGTTTTCAACGAGGAGAGAAGGACCACAAATGTGTAGCTTCAAGAAGAGGTAGTACTTCAAGTGAAGGATGTATATTCATGTATACTAAAATAAAGGGTGTTGTTCAGGGGGAGGTGCCTCAACCATGAGAAACACATATAAAAATAGTCTGACTAACATTGAGGGAAAGAAACAAACGACTGCAGAGTGAGTGGGGAAGTTTCTAGAGCATGTGGCACTTCTCCTATGCGCCTATGTTGCTATCAAAAATTGTTTATGTTAAGAGATTCTAGATAAAACTAAGAACGGGCGCTTCAGGGTGTGCAGTATATGAGAGACATGATAACATATGGCGATAGCTTTCTGACTTTGTCTCTCCTTTCACTGCATATTTTGAGATGTAGTTGAGAACAACGTGTTAAGAAAAAATTGGTTGGAAATCGATGTTTGCTCTCCAAATGGATATCATGCAATATTTGTGAACATTCAACCTATCGTCATTATGGGTTGGGACATATGCCTTTCATCCATCCCCATCAATAGACAATGAAGATGTGGGATGCAAATTCCATGGAGCTCCATATCGACGAGTAAGAGAAGGGCCTTTATTGCGAAGACAGGACTAGGGATGGCATTTTGTATTCCTTTGAACGCAATTTACAAGTTCTTCGTAGTCCTGAATGTGATAGGACACAAATATTGATGGTATCTGGAGGATGCATGGATCATGCTCTACATAATAGTGTACATAAGGTTCACATTATTGAGTAGGTCGAGGGTTCCAAGAAGAAATGTGTTTATCAAAATAGCACTTTGCCTTGTCAACTTTGACTTAGTCATTCCAGTTGAGGTTGTCCACATCAAGCACATTTTCCAACCAGAGGAAACCATGTATGTGCGTAGAGCCCCTATTTTTCCATTCATATTTGCAAAGAGGAGGAAGGGTAAATTGTGAGGTGACTGTATATGTAGAGTTTAAAACAAAGAGAAGAAGGATGGTTAGGTGAATACATGCACCAGTAATATTTTGTGTGGAAGCCCTTTTGCAAGACCTCTTTGAGGAATATTGTGAAACTAAAATGAATGTACTATAATGCAAGATGAAGATTCTTGATTATACAATGGGCTTTCCATCGAGAAAACTCAACGATAGTAGAAGGGGGGTTTACAGGCATGATCATGTGAAATTCATTCCATTTGGTGTTAGCTGCACTAAGGGTGAATAAGAAGGTAGGACTACCTATTTTTATGATCATATTATTGATTTCACCTCTACGTTTGTTCTAGAAAGTGTGTGTCCCCCTAAGGGCTGAGCCGAAGCACATAATCTGTTCAAGAATAATGGAACCAGGGATGTCATGTAGGCATGCCCGAAGGTATTAAATGGTTATTGGAAAGTTTTCCTCGATGTTTATTTCAACAAAAATAACAGTCGTTGCTTGGTTTTGGTGTCGTAAAATAATATTGTACAAGTAATACCAGAATATTGGGTGCTAGCCAAAATGGTTATCATGGTAGCTTATGAGGTGAAAAGAAAATTCCTACATTTCAACTTTTAAAATTAATGGTTGAGAAATCATGGGAAATTTTGTGGGGAAGAGTGTGGGGAAGTCCATAGAAAAGAGGCCTTTTGTGGTGTATTAATTGACAACAAAGAGGGAAATAGTGGGCCAGGGAATCGAAGTGGTGGAAGCAGGACGGGAAGAGTGCAAGTAGTTACATATTTCTTCAATTTTAGTATGGGAATTTGGGAGTGAAAATACAAAAGAGGAAGGTTGGAGGTCTATTGGGGTGGGTGGTGCAGGAATGTTGTGATTGAAACTAGGAAGGTCAAATTCAAGGTTAGGAGAGGACGGGGTGATGTGATGAAGGAGAGAAGAGACATCAGTAGGGTGAGAAGGAAAGGTAGCTATTGCAGCCTAGTTGATATGTACATCATTGTAGTAGGGATCATGCACTATTTTAAAGTCCAAAGATGCAACAACAGGTTCTCTTCTTACAAAGAACACATATGCCCTCTGGTCGGAGCCATGCTTAGTAACAACTAGGATGTCCAAGTAAAAAATTAGGCGGGGTGGGTTGTTGGAAATAGAAGCTATGTCATGTGGGAAAAAAATAGTATGACTGGTGTATTTGTACTAGCCACCATGTGCTTGGGTGACTTGCAAGATTCGTTTAACACACGCTATGAACATTTCCTCTATTTGGGTTAAAGTAGTAAGGAAAAATGGTTGGTTTTCGGGGTCCATGTTGTTTGGAAGGGAGAAGTGGTGGGTTGACTTTGTATTTGCACATCAGAAGCAACATATGTTACCATGGAAGAACCTTTTTTTCATACGTGGGTAAGATTCCTTGCACATGGAGAAAACATGCAAGGGAGGGACATCATCTATCCTTGCACGAAATTGGTAGTGTGCATGGCTAAGGGTGCGGTTGAATAGATTTTGAGGATGGGAGGGTAAATCGACATGTGTCGATGGTGGGGTGTGCGAGGTAGATGGGAGAGAAGTGGTAGCGAAGGTAGGAAAGGAAAGGGAAGGAAGAATTGAAGCAGGAATTGTTGAAGGAGATGGGGTTGCAAGTGAAGTTTGAAGATGTTGGGGTAGAGAAACATGATCTGGGGGTATAGTTTGACATGTTTGAGGGTTAAGCCCAGCTCTATATTTGAGATGTCTTTGTTTGTTGGAGGTGTCTTTATTCTGTGCGTAGAGGAGCCACCTTTGAACATTTCTTGAGGGTCTCGCAGAAGCCTTTGGCATGTCTATCCTCATACAAATGTTGGGTGTGAACATTAGTGCATAAAATATTTGAGGGGATTATTATTGAGTGTAGAGAAAGAGTGCATGGAGTTTTTTTAGAAGGAATAATGTTTAATTAAGGAGAGGGAAGAAGTATATATTTAAAGGGAAAGGAAATAAAAGCAAGTTTGTTTTATATTTTAAAATTGTGAGAAAGTGTGTACATCCACATATTAGGTTTGCAACAAAAAGTGGTGAAGAGGACATGTACAAGGTAACAAGTATAAAGATGCGAGATACAACATAACTAAATATGAATTATATTTAATATAAAGAAACAACAACCTTTTATAAATTTTTTTCTTTGTTGGCCCAATAAATTCTTTAATAGCTCATAAGAAAAGCAAGAAGGACTATGCTTGAGAGTACTTTGAACGATATAGAAATGAGGAAGCATGGAGTGTGAATTGTAAAGGAGAGTGTAAAGAAATATACTACCTTGCTTAGGAGGAACAAAAAAAGAGCATATATATAATATTTAAAGGTAAAAGATACAACATGTAACACAATTGTAGATACATAGAGGAGGGAAGTACAATGATGAAGCGCACATATAAGATCATGTGTTAATGGAAGAAGAGGGTGGTAGGGGGAAGAGATGAAAATGAACGGAGAAACATAAAGAAGATGTTGTGTACATTTTAAGCTGACATGGGGGAAAAAGAGGGAGGTCTAAAGTCGGCGAGCGACTGTTGGGGTGCATAGTTTCTTTATATATTTGAGGACAAGAATATATGCAACACCATAGGTTATCTCTTATGAATTGACAAGGAAAATCTTCAAGAATTCGACACCATTGAAGAAGCTTGTTTTGACAAACATTGTGAAAAGGAAATGACAACATGAAACCTTTGAACAAATCTCATGGATAGAACTAAGCTCAGTGGAGAGTAGGAACAATTCCTTGGCTATGATACCCATGAGCTCAGTTGTGGAATCATTGAAAGTTGTGACACTTTTCAGTACCCTTGTATGGTCATGCATTTCAAGTTTGAGCACATATCGGTAATCGCACTCTGGGAAGTCACCATCGCATATTGTGTAGTGCCACATTCCATTTGAGTGGTGCATGTTAGCCACCTATAAAATTTGTCATATCAAATGGTGGCTAAAAAAATTTTGAAGTCTTTAAGGAACAAATTTTACTGCTAAAAAGTGTTATCTCTTGAAGACTCTTGAAGACATCATGCCCTTGTTTCAATCACTGCTGTTTCTATTTAGAAATTAGAAATTCTGCTGATTCCATGAGAGAAAATACTGCTGCAAACACCATTTTCCGCTCCTTCCACTTCAAAACTAACCTCATTTTCTACCCCTTTCATTCTCATGAAAATCCTCTATTTTCTCATTTTCCCCTTTTCCCCTTTAATAAAATCATTTTTACAGAGTTTAAAACTCCTTTTTGAACTCTGTCGAAACCCCCAAATCCATTGAAAAACTTGAAAAATTTCATGAAAAATACATATTTTTGTATAAAGACTTAATCCCCCTTGGGCTAAGTCCTAACCACTTCCCCTCCATACACCTTGGTGTTGGAACCAAGTGCTAGCCATCCAAGCGCTTATCGCATCGGAACAAAACGCAGTGCGCAAGTCTTTTTGCCTCATAAATTTTTCCGACTGTGATTAGCCCTCCGTTTCATATCCCCCGATCATATTATCGCTTCATAAACCCTTGTACCCGCAGTCGGGCGCTATAACATTATAAATATTCATTCCCAATTCATTTTTTCCTTTGTAAATCCAAAAAACCCTTTTACCCAAAGCTTTGGTCCAATGCGCCGGAGTTATGTTTTTTAATGTAAAAATGGGTAGATCGAAAAGTCTACTGCATCAAAACTTCCGATGTGATTAGCCCGTCATATTAAACTCCGCACCCTCCACTTCATTCATATAACTCATGCCCGGGACCAAAGGTTAAAGTCCCAAGGCGCTTAATTGCATTGGAGGATTCCGAATGGTTAGATTGAAAAGCTCGAGCCCAACCTCTAATTCCGGTTAGCCCTCATATGCATAAGCCCTGGGCCCATCATATTCCATACATCCCATGGCCCCGCAATCGGGCACCTATCCCTTTCATATATTTAAAACCCACCCCGACGCATAAAAACTTTGTATTATATTAAAAAAATTTGGGCTTTATGTGTTTCAAAGGGTTTCCACCAGTGCGTAAGTTGAAACAATATTGACCATTGATCTAAAGCCGATCAACGATTAGCGCATAATCACATCGCGAGTTTTCACCGAGCGCATCAAATATTTCTCCACCCCCGATTGGCCGTCACTCTGATTCACTCCCCACCATTGATCTGATCCTCAGATCAATGGCCAGCGCTCAATCGCATCGGCGCATTACAAGTTCTTTGCCCCACCGATGCCTTGCCCCCGATTTCATCTAGACCGTCCACGTGTCTAGATCAGACGGTCCAGATCGCATTTCCCGGTCTTGGTTTAAATTCATGCGCCCCCCGCTATAATGTTTTAGGCCAAGTCCCAGCCATTGATCTCTACAGATCAACGGCCCCCATTAACCCATCTTCCGCCCATGTATTATTTCCATTGAACCCCCTGATCCGATCCTAGCCGTTCAAATTTTCAATCCAACGGTTCTTATTAACCCGATAGGGCCTGCCTCCTGTGGGTCCTGCCTCCCTTCAGAGCTAATCTCAGACGTCCATCTCGAATCCTACAGCTCGGATTAAATCTTACCTTTCTCTTATAACCTACACATATGTCTCATATTGCGCTCATTTTCCCACCGTTAGATCTGAGGCCCCAGATCTGACGGCCCTCGTCCTGAGTCACGCAACTTTAATCACGGATGATAATTCTAAAAAATTACGCGATGTAAGTGGTTTTCTGAGGCCACGTGTCGGGTGGGGATGCATATCGTGTTCCAAAAGGAAAAAACGCCTCCCTGCCCTTTCGTCGCGCGAAAACAACTTTTTTTCTCCCCAAAACCGCTTCCCCTCTTCTCTCTTGTGTAATATCGTGCGCACCCTCCGCCGTCGATCTCTGCAGATCAACGGTTTAAATCTAAACCTTCATTTGCATATCGCCCTCCGCCTCTACCGAAGTATTTCAATGAGTAATCTCAACCGTTGATCGCCCGGGCTGATCTCATCCGACGGCCCGAGTTATATCTAAAACCCCAAATTTCATTTAACCATTTTTCCTCCAACGCAAAGGTTTTAAAGCTTTTTATCCGCATTTTTTTTCTATTTCATTACAATGGGCCTCTCCACTTTATGTTTTTTGACTAACCCCCACCATCGATCCCTGTGCGATCAACGGATCCGATATATTTTCTCCCTCTGCTCTCCTTTGACCTCTTTTTAAACCGATCCCGACTGTCGGATGATGCCATCCAATGGCCACGCTCCTCCCTACAACCTATGTCGCAGTAAAACCCAAAGACACAAGATTTTATAATATAAGTTTCTTATTTTGCAGGTTTCAATGGTTTTCCATTATCTTAAAAGAAAAGCCGAAGGCTGGGAATGACGATTCCCGCGCCTTTGATTCATCAAAGGGAACCATTCGCGGGGCTCAAACTCCACGTCTCGTCAATGTTTCATGAGGCATTGATGCCATATGAGCCCTGCGTGGCCTGCACATCAACAAGACACAGTGTTATTTAAATCAAATTAAAAGATTGAAGAAGACAAAACACAGCAGAATAGAAGATTGAAGACAGTTTGGGGATAACGGCTAAGATTGATTATCAAAAGCCTAATCCTCCAAATTAAAACAGAATTAAAGGTAAATCAAAAGATATATCAGACAGAAAGGCCTCCGCTGCCACATCTGAGGCAAATTGATTCCTCTCAGCTACCACAAAGCCACCTGTAGCCACAAGCATTCAAACGAAGGCCGGAGTTATTGATCAAAATCAGATATTTGCCTCAGGGCAGCCAGAGAGTTAATTCTGCCAAAGAAATTAATGACTAAATATCTGCAGAGTTACTCCAACATGACACAGAACCTCAAAAGTCAATAAGAGCTCTCACCGAGCTTGAATCTTAAATGTAAAACATTAATACAGACAGAACACCTGTAAACTTCTCCATCGAGCCCCTCAAAGGCCGAGAAGTTATTAATCTATATTAATTATATTGGGAGATCTGTTATCCTCTCCCACCTCCTCATCCTTCTATAAATACTGCTGTAGAGGATGCGAAAATTTTGGTTGCTGAACTTTGAAATATACTTGAGCTTGAGACTTCTACTTGTAAATAGTGTTCACTGGCTCTTGGAGCTCTACTTGTGATAGATAAGTTAGTCTGGGAAGTGTAGATGATTGCTAAACTAAAGCATTGGACTTAAAGTTGTAACTGGTTTGGAGCATCAATACAAGCTGATTTATGGGATCCTGGTCTATGTCGACAGTGATGTTATTTTTTATTTTGAATTGTTATTTTACTTCTGTTTTCACTTTGTTCATCTTCTCTTATAAAGAACATCATGCATAGAGTTAGGACCTACTGTATATCAGTACCCTTCTCTGACTGAAAATCTTTATATGTATGTTTTCTTCCAAATTGTGTTATTTAGGAATGATTTAATTCAGTTTAAGCAGTAGGAATGCTAGCGTTCCCTCTTCCTCCTGTCTTAGCTAATTGTTATTCTTGAAAGTTATTTTCATTTCATGTTAAGTAGAGATGAACTAAGGAATATATGGTGAGCCTTGGTCCTAGTTTTATCCCCAAAGATTGTCTGAAAGTTTCCCTTGGAATGTGTTGAAAGCTGGCTAGTTTCGAAGTACTTACCAGATCTTAGACCATTATTTTTTATCTTTGTGTTTGTCTTGAAAGTTACCAAGTAAAGCAGAGCTAGGAGAGCATTTGTGGTGAGCCCGGCCCGCTAGTTTCTACTCCAATAGTTGCCTTCAAGTTTCCCTCTATTTTTATATGTTTTCTATTGAAAGTGTATCAAAGGCTGGCTAGTTTCGAAGTACTTACCAGATCCTGGATTGCTTTTATGTCTTTCTGAAGTGTTTGTCAAAGACTGGCTAGTTTCAAAGTACTTACTAGATCCTGGGCTGCTCTTTGTTCTTCATTTGTTTAAATTCCCCTTCTTGTTGTACCATTTCATTCCATAAATCAAACTTTAGAGAGATCCTCAGACATAGATGACTTGCCCCATGGACCACTCTTGCCTCTTGTTGTTTCAATTAAACCCTATTATGACTCCATAGCCCAATGGACTAAAACCTGCAATTATCTATCTTTTTGGCCAAAGCTTGTTCTGATTGCTTGCAACTTCTCACCTTTGAAACTCTTTTCATTTAGGACTTTCCACCTCAAATAATAATCATGCTCAACCATCAAAAAACAAACAAAACCCTTGGCCTTCATAACTAGCCTAATATCATTACCATAAACCTTTCAAAGACAAATCCATCTTTGCAACTTATTGGAGAGATCCCTCTCCGGATTCAGGAGGGCTAGATCCTAGAATCCCAAAGTGGTTGAAATGATGTTCTCCCTACGGTCGGACTTTTTCCAATCTTGCTGACTATAGGGAGCTAACAGTGCACAACCTTTTTCATTCATTGCATTCCATCGAATGAGAGATGGCATGCAAGGAAATAGAAATATTGCATGTCAATAGAGGTTATGGTTGCACAAACGGAGAACCATGATGATTTTTCGAGGGACTACAAACCCAATAGGTTTGAAATTGTACATTGTGGGTGGGCTCGTGTGGAAGACCCATAAATTTCTACTTAATTGTGGTTAAGAGCTCAAGTAGCCTTGTTAACAGAACCATGCATGGAGTTGGCGAGTCTCTAGAATGTCTCGATTCAGGAGGAGGTTGTTGGTGGAGATGGTCCCTACAGTCCTTCCATTAAATTATGCTATGTGGCCCCCTTTGATTTCAATCACATGCGATGTACCTGAAGAGCGGAGCATTGCAAGGTCCTTTCTTGTAGAGTGGAAATGTTCGCCCCATAGGGTGATGTCAATGCTATACCCAGACATGTATTCCAAGTTGAGAGTTTTTATGGATGTTTCAATCCCATATCTTCGTTGAATAGTGGAGGTAGGGGAACTAGATCTTACCACACCAAGGATGTCCACAAGTAAATCGAGGTTCGTAGATATAATTTCACTAATAGGTTTAAAGAGGAAGTGATGGAAAGGATAGTTGTAGAATCATCCAAGAAAAGTTGGGCAATGGAAGCTACAAAGAGGAAGACTGCCCATTTCCTATTCATATGGTTGTAGTTTGGGTTTTTTGGTTTGACTGTTCCATTGAAGACCATGTAAACCTACCCAATTTGGATGAGGGCATGCAAGGAATATTCCAAGTCACTGAAGGTGGAGAGATGCATCTCATCATTAGCATAATCAATGAGGTCAAATTTGAAGACCTTTCTAGAGCCCTGAGAATTTTTGTACGGTTGAAGGGTTGTTTTTGCAAGCAATCGACCTTGGATTGACCAACATTTATGCTAGGGGCTTAGCACCATGAACAAAATGGAAGTAGGTGAAACAGAGGACATTTGAGTTAATGTTGAAGTGGAATCCCCTACTAAAATGGGTGTATGAAAGGAGGGGTTTTGAGATGTTGAAGAACTAGATTGGAACGTTGACAGCTAAATAATTTGAAGAAGGGTTGGGTCCCCAATCAAAGTTGCATGACGATGAAAAACTTCGAGCTCAAGCACTTTTATAATCCTGGAGGAAATAAAACAAACAAGAAAGAAATGGGTTATTATTTGTAGCATAAGCAGGGTATAGATGGAAAATACAAAAATGCATAAAATATGGGGTGAATAGTGTGTATACGCATAGTTCTGTAAAAATGTGCAAGTGGATTTTATGAGAATGATAATCGAATCCAGTTGGAGGTCACCGGAGGTGACATGGCCATTGTAAGCAGACGGAAACAAATTTTTGTGCTGGCAAGCACCGTCAGAAATGGAAACACGATAGTGCGTGGAATATGTCTTTGTAGAAGTAACAATGCCGAGTTAGAAAATTTGGAGGGATTGTTGGAGTGATGTAGAGACAACTAGTAGAAAAGTTATGGCATTCTCTGTTAAAGAAGGCTTCATGATGAGAAGCTACAAATCTATCTTGAAATGCGAGAACCTGCAAAATGGAGGTATAGGGGCAGGGATAAATGCAATAGTTTGAAGAAGACCATAAGTAATAATTTTAGAGGTGTTTACAAGGTGTTTGGTTTTCCATAGTTGGAAAAAGCATTCATTTTGAAAGAAATATGTCTTAATTTAAGAAATATTGGAAACTATATAATATGAAAAAGCTATGGTTGGAATGAAGGGGATTGTTAGAGAACAATGTTAGTTGCAAAGACAAGCATATGCCATTTAGTTTCCCTAGCAATACAATTGATGTCAAAAATGTCCATATTCGTAATTCCAGTGAAATTTAGGCCAAATTTCCGGGGTTCCATGTGTTTTAAACAAATTTCTTAAACATTTTAGGCTAAACTTATTGCAGGTGATGTACTTTGAGGTCAAAATAGTGCATAGTGATATGTTCAATTTTAAATGAGGATAGGCCTATAAATTTTTAGTGGAAAGTAAGTTGGAAAGGAGAATTTATAGTTAATCTTCGATTTATCGAGAGAGGTAGCTTCTAAGTGCTGCAGGCCTATGCAAATTTCCATAATGGGTAGGGAAATTTTTAGAATTGGAGAAAATAGGATACATAATTGTAAAAGTATGAAATGGGGCAGCAAGTGCTACGATATTAAGGGATACAAAGAGTTTTGATGTAGAATTTTTTTATTTAAGGATGCTATTAGGTTTAGGTTAGGTTGTCTAAGAGATTCTAACACCATTTTGTGTTGCTAATAGATTTTATGCAAGGAAAATTACTAACCCTTGCAGCCTAAGTGATGGGACTGATGATTTTGGTTGGAATGTAAAGGGAAATTCCAAATAAAACTCCTCTCAAATGTGGTGGTTTAGAGCATTCTAATACCATGTAAACTAAAAGGAACTAACATCACTAAATTTCAAAACCCTCCAAACAGGTCTTCTAATTTGAGAAGTACTGGATACGCGATTAGATAGACCTTTGATGAAATAATTTTGTTGAAGGTTCAAGAGTACAACAGAAAAAGATATGAGTGTGACTGAGTTAATTAGGAACAAATATTCATAATTAATATTTGGATAAACCCACTTGTGAGAAATGTGTGAAAGCAGGATGCACCTTATGTTTAATAAACACTATGGTACTGGTATTTGTTTTTATTTAATTTAAGAATTGTAGCTTGCTTGTGGAGGATTTTTGGTCGTAGAATCATAAAGATACTACAATATTGAAACACCCTCTAAGCCTAGGTTGTTTAGTATCTAATAGATATATAAAGCAACATTGGAGCAACAAGGGTGTAAATTCATTTTGTAAGAGAAGAAGTCCAAGGGAGAATATGGAAATGAATAACCTTATTGATAAGGATGAGGATCTAGTTGACTCTCTCGAGATGAAATAATTGTAATTTTCTTATCAAAAAATACCTTAATAAAAATTCTATGAAGGCAAAGGAAGTTGGCATCTAGAAGTACCTCATTTATGGTTATGAGTATTGTTGCATTAAGTTATTATTGGATGAGAACTCTATGTAACTTGATGGATTTCCCCTATTGAATGAGTGTCTACAAGAAGATTACAAAGGGAAATTTATAGAGGTTGGAAGTCAAATGGTTTTAATAAAAGCACAGCTGACTTAATTGTGACCTTTTTACAGGTTGTGGAGAATTTTTGCAATGGAATTTGATGCTTTTAATGGTAGCAAGTTTTCAAGCGTACTAAATATTTTGAGAGGTCATAGATTCTGAAAAATTGATAAGAAAGAAAAAAAGTGGTGTACATATTCAATTATTCTTTGATGTTGTCTTCCTTATTTCTTCAACCTGCACTCATATAAAAAATATGGATGGAATGAAAAATAATTGTAGTTCCAATATTGATTTACAACATTGATTTAGTAAACCCTCTTTCAACGGTGGATGGGATGGTACATATATTCTTCCATTAGATGAAATGGGGAACACCCCGTTACAAATAGAGGGTAGTTTCCATGAGCGTTGTATGTGAACAAAGAATGGAAGCAAACATGTATCCTCGTCATGATGTATAACAAAGAATAAAATGATTTCATTAGATGAATTCAAAGAATGGCTAACCATAATTGTGAATGGCAACCAACATGTGAAAAATAGAGACTATATTGGGCTCATTCAGAAAAACTCCCAAGGAGAATATAGAAATCAATAACCTTATTGATAAGGATGAGATTCTATTTGAGCATGTTGGGATCAATCAATTGTAATTTCCTTATTCAAGAACTTAGAATACGTTAATAATAATTTCAAGAAGGAAGAGGAGTTGGAATCTATTTAGCAGCACATGCTTTATGTCTACAATTACTGCTACAGTAAGGCATGATTTCATGAAAATATTTGTGTAGTTTCATGGATTTTATGTATTGAACGTGTGTCCATAAGAAACCCATAAAGGAATTTCAAATGTTTGTAATAAAACCATATCTCACTTAATTTTGGCCTTGTTCCAAGCTCTGCATAAATTTCCAATGGAATTTTATTCTTTGAAGCGTAGCAAGTTCTAAAGCTAAATGTTTTGTTCGAGATCTCATAGAAGCTAAAAATTTGACAAGAAGGAAAAAAAAATTTCTACATATTCAATCGGATTTTGCTACTATCTTCACTATTTCTTCAACGTGAACTCATATTAAAAAATGGATGGGTTGATTAGTACCTCAATTTGCAATATTGATCTAGAATATTTATTTAGTAAACCCTTTTTCAATGGTGTATGGTATAGTGCATTTCTCTTCCATTACATGAAATGTCCAGCACTCCATTAAAAGTAGAACATAAGGAATATAAGCAAGGCATGCTCAAGAAAGTTTATCTGAAATATGAACAAGATATAAACATTTTATTGGGTGTATTTACATGGAAAACTCTTTACACAACGAGGGTTATATGAAAAGATCATTACAAAATTTTATATGTGTTTGAAAATACCACTCAAATAGGAAGCAATGGCATATTGGGACTATTTCTATATGAGGAAGAAATGCTATATTTGAACTATTTCTATATTCACATATTATTTGTGTATTGTGTAGAGATATTTCACAATGGAGATTTGATATTGCTATGTATATTTAAGCAATGGGTTATATTTTTAGTTTTATAAAACTATATGTTTGAAGCCTATATATGACAGAATATACATCATACTCAACCCATACATTGCAGTCATTATTAGTTGAACACATTTAGCAGTCACCATCATCATTAGAGTTAAATAAGCATCATGATTCCTTAATGCAATCTAATAAGCAACAATAACCATTTTTTTTACAATTACGAGTGTTCAATACTACTATGAATAATATGGCCCAATAAACAAGAAGACCCAATGCCTTTGAGGTACACTGTAATATCTTGAAGAATATGGTTATCAGTCTTAGTAAAGGCTTTCATTTTGCAGCTTGCAACTATAAGATGTAAAAAAATAAGTGCATGCATATTTCAAGGAGGTTGAAACAGTTCAAACTTGACCAAATGATGGAAGACATTGATTTTGGAAAACCAAACTCCTTTCCTTCCAACAATGGGCAGGGAAATAGTTCTAATAAAAGCATATTTGACTTAATTGTGACCTCATTATAGGTTTTGGAGAATTTTCCAACGGAATTTGATGCTTTGAAGGGTAGAAAATTTTCAAACTTAATGAATATTGTGAGATGTCATAGAATGTAAAAACCTGATAAGAAAGCAAAAAAATTATGTACATATTCTATCATTCTTTGCTATTGTCTTCCTTATTTTTTTAACTTGCACTCACATAAAAAATATGGATGGAATGAAAAATAGGTGGAGTTCCAATATTGATCTACAACTTTGATTTAGTAAACCCTGTTTCAATGATGCATGGGATAGTAGATGTAGTCTTCCATTAGATGAAATGGGAAACTCCTCGTTACAAATAGAGGGTAGTTTCCATGAGCATTGTATGTGAAAAAATAATGGTAGCAGACATGTGTCCTTGGCATGTATAAAAAAGAATAATTTTTTTCATTAGAGTAATTAAAATAATGGTTAACCATAATTGTGAATGACAACCAACATGTGAAAAACACAGACTATATTGGGCCCATTCAAAAAAACACCCAAGGTGAATATAGAAATCAATAACCTTATTAATAAGGATGAGATTATAGTTGAGCATGCTGGGATCAATAAATTTTAAGTTCCTTACGCAAGAACTTAGAATACATTAATAACAATTTTAGAAGTCGAGAGGTGGAATTAAATTTAGAAGTACTCCGCTTGTGTACAAGCTATTTACAGAAGGCATGATTGTGGCTGAATAAATTTATTTAGTTTTATATGGGTTTCCCCATTGAAGGAGTGTCCACAAGAACTCAAAGGGTTCAGAAAATGGTTTTAAAAGAATCATATCTCACTTAAATTTGACCTTGTTCCAGGCTCTGCAGAAGTTTCGAATGGAATTATATTCTTTGAAGCATAGAAAGTTCTGAAGGTAAATGAATTTTTTGAGATCTCATAGAAGTAAAAAAAGTGACAAGAAGACAAACAAGTTTTCTAAATATTCAAGTGTTATTTGTTACTGTCTTCCCTATTTCTTGAACGTGCACACATATTAAAAATATGGATGGGTTGAACGTGCATTCATATTTGAACGTGCATTCATATTTCTTGAACAAGCAATCAACTACAAGTCTGATGTCTTCAAACTCATATTCCCTTCGAAAAAATGTAAAAAAGGATTATTTTTTCAAGCTCATAAGTGAAAATGGCAGTAGATTTATAATATAGAATACTGGTTACAGTGCCGAAGTATAGCTTCAATCGCTTCTCTTGAGCAAATCCATTGTTAGGAATTGTAATTATGCATTAGTAAACTCACGAAAATCAAAAAGAGATTCATTGTATCCTAGATATGACATTTAAATTATTCTAGTGACCTCTAAAATAGGGTAAGAAAGCAACACCAACTCAAATAGGGTAAGCAAGAAGCACCAGCGGAAAGCAGAATTGCACTCTACTATTATTTTGACCTGCTATGAACCAATTCAGTTGTTTCTAATGTATCAAGCAATGGAACATGAAAGGGCCAATGTATATAACTGAAAACTTGTAAGAGTTCTACTAATTGTAAAGTCTCTACTGAAGTGACCTAAAGGGCTTAACCAAGTTGCAACACTCGCAAGATTCAGGTTATAAGGTACAATGGGCCTTCATATATTAACCTTTCTGGCCCTTCAAACATAGACCTTACTGAGATAAGCTACCAGAAAGGTAATATATTGAAGAATATGGGTACCAATCTTAGTAAAGGATTTCACTTTGCAACTTTCAACCACATGATGTTAAGAAAAGCAATGGAAGGAGATTTGAAGGGTGAAGAAACAATTCAAAGTTCACAAAATGATGGAAGATTTTGATTTGGGAAAACCAAACTCACTTCCTTCCAACAATGGGAAGGAATAAGTCAGCAATCATAATGTCTTCAGGCAATAACTATGTTTTGTAAAGGAATCAAAAGACTAGGTGGTTTTAAGTTGTACACCCAAGGAATTTTGGGATACACAACTTTAAATATTTCAAAGTTTATCAGTCTTAGTAAAGGCTCATACTTTGCAGCTTCCAACCACAGATCTAAAAAAGAGCAGCAGCAAGCATATTTCGAGAAGTTGTTCATTCAAACTTTGAATAAATGGAATACATTGATTTTAAAATTTTTTCCCACAACAATGGGAAGGAATAAGTCAACAAGCATAATGTCTTTCGCCAATATCTATGTTTATTAAAGTAACTGGAATACTAAGTGGCTTTAAGTTGTATACCCAAGGAATTCTAGGATGTACAACTTTGAATATTTGGAATTTTATTCAAAGGGATGTTGTCTTTGTCATACATGATGCAAAGTAGACACGAAGGAATCTCTGGAAGTCTATTCAAATATGGTATCCCTTTGAATCTCTAGAAGTTTTGAAGGATTTTACAGTGGAGATTTGTTATTGTTATGTATATTTAAGTAGTGAGTTGGAAGTTCAATTTTATAAAATTGTATGTTTGAAGCCTAGATATGACAACATCTACATCATATCACTAGTATAAAATGATGAAATTAGTGACTAGGTGACTAAAAAATTTAGTCACCGCAACTATTTCAAGTGAATTACTACTAAATTTGAGCAATCTTAAGCGGCTGAACTAAAAATGAAAAGATTAAATGATTAATTTAGTTTAGGGATACAATATATGACTAGATAATAAGTGACTAAACTAAAAGTGACTAACTTAAATGACCAATTTATTCTAGGAGTAAAATATATGAGTAGATAATAAGTGACAAAATTAATAATGATTAACGTAAATGACTATTATAGTCCATGAATAAAACTATGACCAGATATCTAGTACAAGTATATGAATTAGTCATGAGGAAAGAATTTTAATCATGTCACCCAGAAATGAAAATCTGACTTGATGATCGGTACATAGGTCAATACAGTGTCAATCCATATGTAGTGTTAAAATTTAGAGACAAAGGGGTCTATGAATCCATCTACATGGAATCTTCATTAAGGTCAAATGATGAGGCTCCAAGACCCAATCGTGGTGTGAAAAGACTCCGAATGGAAGACACATCCCTCATAATGGCCAAAAAAATCCCTTTGAGAATACAATAAATGTGGTGATATGAAGCCTTTTTAATGGTCACTAATTATTTAGGACTTAAGTCCCTTTTTTTTATTTCCTTGGCCACATTAAAGGCCATGATACCTATTATTATTATGCAAAACATACTAAATTCTGATATTCTCAACTATAAAATGACCTATTAACCTCTAAAACAATTATAATCTACTTACTAGTATTAAAAATAAAATAATTTAATTCATTTATCTCTTATTTTTACTTAGTGCAATGCTCATGTTTTCAAATTATACCACTCATAAAAAAAATATGGAACATAATCACCCACAACATGTGTTCCCTTATATTTACACTCACGTACTCCAACACTTCGTATAACTAACAGAAAAGAAAAAAAACAACTAAGAGAACGAACACAACACAAATCTAGGCAGACATTCATCATGCTAGACCACAATAAAATAAAACCAATAGAATATCTCCATTTTTTTAAAAGCATTCCCGCGCTATCGCAAAAATAAAATGAATTATAAAATTTTAAATTAAGATATTGTTATGCCCTAATGTTGACATTAGAAAAAGTGTCAAAGGGTGGGGATGAAACTAAAAGAATCATTTTTTAATATCACAAAAGAAAAATATGGGTATGTACGTTTTTTATGGAACTCTGTAATTTCACTGAAGATGCTAATGCTTGGAAGGAGATTTCGGAAATAACGCTTAAGGTTGGTTTTTTACCCAATGTAAGTAATACCCTTTTGACTATTGTGAAATCCCAAGTGGAGTTCTCTTGAATTGTATGGGATACAATAGATGGGTATTTTACTGGTCCATGAACTTCGCAGGGGTTTATGGTCTTGATGGTTTATTACTTTGGGGGAGAGATATGGGCTTGAAGTGTCTCCATGAAGGAATTCATTAATTTTTTAATATCATTTACAAGATATGGCACAGAAGGATTTGAATCATTTGGTACCAAATAGTTTGGGCGTCGGTGGATGTTGCGACATCAATCTAAAATGCAGGTGCGGGTGGAGGTGCGGGTGGAGATGGGATTCTCTATCTCATACATGCATTTTATTGCTTACTTTTATCTTTTTCATAGCGTCATTTCTAATTTTGGGGGTTTTCGGGAAATTATTGCTTGGATTACATTCTCTCATTTCAAGAAACCTTCCATGATAACTTTTGGTTATGAAGAGGATAATGAAGGATATGGTCTATGAAAGTTTATCGTGGAAGAAATCCATTAGAATTGCATCCTATTGAGGAGGTAAATGATCCTTTACATGCATGCTTAAGGCTCTCTTAATTTAATTTTCTTGGACCTAGGAAGATGACTTTGGAGATTTATGAATAACATCACTAATGAATTCATAATATCAAATGGCTAATTTCTTAGCTTATCAATATCAATAGGAAGGAATTTCAAACGACATAATCTGAACTTGGTTTGTTGCTAATATTATATTTACATGTGCATCAGCATCTAATAGTAGTTACTCAAGCAATTTTCTGGAAAATTCTTTCCTCTATATTCAAGCTTGTCTTCTTCATTTCAAGAGAGCCATAATGGTTTCTTGTTTTGGGTAATTGCGTATAAATCCTTCAAGGTCTTCATAGTTATAGTTTTTGGAGAATTCAATGTTTTAAATTAGTCGAAATGGATGGTGCCTTTGATATCTTGGGAAAATATTTTTCACGTTTTTTAGAACTAAAATTATGCATTCTTGTTATCAACCTAATTTTTTCTTTGTCCATAATATTCAATAAATGGTATTTATTAGTAATTTAATCTTTGTTACTAAGGAAATAGGATTTTAATTTCAAAGTGATCACATGTAAAGGTGCTTTCAAATAAAAACTATAAAATATGGAATTTATCTATCCCTGCTAACTTCTAGAAAATTTTCAACCTAAAAGCCAGAGACCAATAGTTTGATGATTTTCAATCCCTAGTAAATCATATTTCTCATGGTTTGATCCCTGGGTCAACACCATTCATACAAAGTTCCTTGTAACTTTCCATTATTAATAAACACACTTAAACTAAAAGATAAAGACAAAGAAAACAAAATTTTTATTTTTTCTAATAGTGCTTTTCTGGTATCTATTAATCTTCTTGATTATTTATAACTTCTTTATTGCTGATGAGTAGCTGAGTAGTCTCTACAGTTTCTTCTAGATGGGACAACGAGAGGCATTAATGAGCTTGGTTTGCAAGAGGTGCACCATATTTGTTATATATTCTAGACTTCATATCGATTATACCCCCTTGAATATGATGGATGTGTAAGCCATCTATCCCTTGGTCCACCAAAATTCTTTGCAGCATGCTACAAGTGTTCAAATTATGGGTCTTCATACTTGCTTTTAGCTATGCAATTTTCCTATTTGAGGTGTGAGCATACAATTTCTCCAAGAATTTCCGACTTCAATTCCAAATTCTAGAGGACCACAAAGGTATCCCATATTTCAACTTCATACCATCATCAATGACATGATTACATTATTCATTTACTTCTCCATAGAATTCCATACACTTATGTAATATACACATAATATGTTTTACTCATTTAACTAATCCGACATTATGGTAGGTTGGTTCTTCTATCTACCACTATGAATGTTCTAAGAGGAAGTTTTCATCATTCTCTTGGATCTCATACTTAGACAGAGGAATGAGGGCAGATCAAATTTCTCCATTAGGTGACATCTATTTCTTATCAAATTTCTCCATGTGGTGACACCTATTTCTTATAGGATTTGGTACTAAATTATGGATCATGAGAATACATAGGGTGGTATGGAATTTTTTCCTTGCAATGCCCCTCGATTATTTGATCTCAAGTAGTATTCACTCGATTTTAGATAATATAATTTTAATAATTACCACTAGCTTCATCCTCTCCTAAAGTTTGAGGAGTGAGGGAGGATGGGTGGGGTTGCTAAATCATCACTTAACGTGAATTGAAGAGGATGACCAGTTGGATCTCCCACCAATGCCTCTTGAATGAATTTTATCAGCTCTAATAATTTGAAGGTTCTCCCTCCCAATGGATGTGAGGATGATAGTATTTTCCATGTCCCTTGAAGATGATTCTTATGACTTGTTTGTGACCTAGGAGGTTAATAATGGTATTTTGTGCTCCTAGGAGGTTAATCATTCTTTGCTATATTATGTTAACTTGAACACTAAACAAAATTGACAATATCCTTCAAATAAATGGACATTAAGAAATATTGGAAATTAACTCCATTGAAGAACCACTTTTATTTTCTTAATAAATATTAAAAATACCTTTAATTTGAAAACACAAACTAAAACAATTTTGAATTTATTAAATACTTTTTTTTAAATATAAAAAATAGATTAATTATTAAAAATCCAAATATTCTAAAAAAATGAAAATTAAATTACCCCCTAGCTTTAAAATTAAATTCCCTCCAAGCAATAAACCCAACCCAAAACAACTTTTAAAAAAATTAAAAAATATTAGTGTTTGCAAAACGATATTTTGGCACACTTAACAATTATTTAACCCTGCACGAGCGATTTATAAAAACAGCTTTTTCTTTTATGTTAAGATGTCTGGTGTTTGTTGGACATAGGATAAACAAGATCATAGCCTTCATTGATAGGTCCCCAGTAGTCAGCGACGCAGAGAAACATACACAGTGAATTCAGTGTGAGCAACGTGGTGGAAGCCATGGAGGGAAAAAATAAGTGGAAGCACGAGGATATGGAGCAAGAAAATGGCGTAGACTTGAGCCTCCTGGAGGCCATGGAGAAATCCAAGGGCACAACCCATGTCATGGATGTCCGGAACTTGAAGAAGACAGTATTGGCCTTCGAGCATCACATTATTTTATGGTAGAATTACAACAGCCTGTCGTCATCGCATCAGAAGTAGTGAATCATGTGGTTTTGTCAGGGTGAACATGGACTATTGTGATGAAGCGTACATTATTTTTTCTATTATCTAGGCGCATTTTTCCATTGGGATTCCAATATTTGAAATTTAGGATCCCACAATGAGTCGTCAGCTACCATAGTCGATCATTAATGACCAGGAGCACACTAGCTACAACACCTGGAAGCATGCATGGAATTTCGTTCAGGTAATTGACAAATTTTAAAAGTATATTTCTCTCTTACGGTGTGTTTGTTTTTCTATATTTTTTAAGATAGATATTTTGGGTTTAAGAAGATCATTCCTACTCTTTGAGTGGATAGGAATGAACACCATGCTCATTTTTTTCATGGCAGGCGAGGCTATATTCTCAGCATTTTTTAATAGATGGTATTATGACACTCCTAATAATACCTTGGTATGTATATCTATCTGAGTTCTCATTTTCACGCTCTCTCACCCACACAATGTCTTTGTTTATTATGTTTTTTTCACATTGTTATAATCATATTCATAAAGCCCAGAGGAATACTAGAAATATTTGATAATTATACCCACTTCCCTTAATTTAGTCTCACAACAAACAAATTCTCCAAAACAAAAGCAATATACATGATTTCTCTTATTCTCAAAAATACATTACAGTCCATATACATAAGTCTTTCATAAAAAAATTATTTGAATTTCAACAATTATAGAAATTAGTAAACCAGAATTTGAACATCCTACTACTCAAAACTCAGTAAAAAAATTCAAACTCCAACTATTGTCTACAAGCTTTCTAGCTGGTTGATTCCTTCTTCGACCTCCAGGATCACACCTGTTTGACTCCCAGAAGTATTCATTTTGATAAATCATCTACTCTTGTGTTAGGTTCTCTACAAGCATGATTATAGGATATGTTGGATAAAAATGTCTCCATTTTTTTCATATGAGCTAGTATAAGGTGCAAATTGATATTCCCCCATTTTGTAGCAGCCCTTCATTTAGTTGTGCCAAGAGGCGCAATCTATAGCTCAGTATGACTCCGATGTTGCCTAATCTTGAATTTTATATAACTTGAATATTTAGATTATATATAACTTTTTTAACTTATTAATGAGATGAGATTAACTATTAAAATACAACTATGTATTATTTATATAATTTGAATGGATAGTAAATTATATACGTGAATGTGAATGGATCATAAATTTACCTTTAATAAAAAAATTCACCACATTGAATTTTCAAATTAAGTAAAATTCTAAACATCTTTACTCTTTACTAAAGGCAATACCATTTCCTAAATCAAAGGAAAAGAGTTAATTCAACACAAACAATCAAAATCCAAAATCTTTTAATATTTCTTTTAATTAAATATTTATAAAATGAATCTTTAAAAAGAAAACCCATATTCTATGGATAAATCAAAATATTTAAAGACATAAATATTTCCCCATCAAATTGCAATATTTTAAAATTTAAATAAATATAAATATAAATAAACATGAGGTATGGTAAATAACTAAAACCTATTTTTATACTTACTCCAGAGCTATGGTAAATAAATAAAAATATATATAAACTAGATGTATGGTAAATAAATAAAAATTAATTTTATATTTACTCCATAAACATTTTTATATTTAAAAAAACTTAAAAAGGAGGTTTTATTTAGATGAATCCTATGGGACCAATACCATGGGCCAAATACCATATTTATAAAATAAGTATGGTAAATAAATAAATATAAAAGAGGTATAAAGAGGTATGATAAATAAATAAATATAAAATAGGTATAAAGTGGTATGGTAAATAAATAAATATAAAAGTGGTATAAAGAGGTAAGGTAAATAAATAACAATTCTTTTTTTTTTTTCTTTTTTTTTTCTTTTTGTGAATTTGGTAGGTCTTTACTATTTTCTATTTATCATAAAAAGGCAGGTTGCATCATATACAAAGTTAGTGGCCTCAACCTGCCCGAAGTAAGGTAAATAAATAACAATATATCAAATAGGATTATAAATAAAAATCTAATTATATAACAAGCCTATGGGCCAAATACCATAGTAAATAAAAGAGGTATGGTAAACAAATAAAAATATAAATAAACCAGAGGTATGGTAAGTAAGTAAAACCTCTTTTCATATTTACTTCATAATCTGCTTTATATTTACGAATATTTATGTTCATTAGTTTACATAACTAAGAATAAATAGAGAGAGTGATAAGGGAGAGATGGAGAGAGACTGTGTATGTTTAGGGGTGAGATAAAGAGACAAAGTAAGATGTATGGAAAGAAGGGGGGAGAGAAAAAGAGAGAATGAGAGAGGAAGGGATATAGTAATGTAGTTGGAGAGAGAGGGGTGGAAAGAGAAAGAGAAAGAAAGGGAGATGAGGGAAGAGAGAGGATTAGAGAGAGAGAGAGAGAGAGAGAGAGAGAGATGGGGGAAGAGATAGGATTGGAGAGAAAAGAGAGAGGGAGGTAAGAGAGAGAGGAAGGATGGGAGAGAGGAGGAGAGTGATGGGGGAAGAGAGAGTATTGGAGGGAAGAGAGAGGGAGTTAGGAGAGAGAGAGAGAGAGAGGAAGGACGAGAGAGAGGACTTGATAGAGAGGAGGAAAGAGGGATCGATAGAGAGATGGATTTGGAGGGGGAGAGATGGAGGAAATAATAAATATAAAGAGTGAGAAGTGGAGAGAGAGAGGGAGTGACAATGGAGAGACATAGAGAGAGCGTGTATGTTTGGGGCTAAGATAAGGAGACAAATAAGGAGAGATGGAGATAAGGGGGGGAGAAGGATATATAAGGAGAGAGGGAGGGGTATAATAACATAGTTGGTGGGTGAAGAGAGAGAGAGAGAGAGGGAGAGAGAGATGGGAGAGAAAGGGAAAGATAGGAAGGAAGAGAGAGGATGTGAGAGAGTTGAGAGAGGGAGGAAAAGAGAGATGGACTTGGAGGGGGAGGGAGAGGGAGGTAAGAAGAAATACATAGAGAGAGAAAGGTGGAGAGAGAGAGAGAGAGTGAGTGATAAGGAATATGGAGAGAGAGGGAGAGAGGAAAAAAGGAGGAAAGAGAGATATTAGCAGGGGAGAGGGAGAGAAGGGGAAGATAGAGATATAGATGGAAGGTGAAGAGAGGGAAAAAGAGAGAGATGGGGAGAGGGGGTGATTGAGAAAGAGATTGATATATATGGAGTGCGAGAGCGCGTGTGTTTAGGGGGGTGAGATAGAGAGACAAAAAAGAATAGATGGAGGGGGATATAGATATGGATGGAGGGTGGAGAGAGGGAAGAATATTTCTCGCACTAGATGGATTGATATAAGTGGAGAAGGTGATTTCTAATCCTATTTGATTATTTTCACTATATGCATCAATTTTAGTGTAGATATTTATTTCTAATGATATTTGATTACTTGCACTAGATGCATTGATTTCAGTGTAGGTGGTGATTTCTAATACAATTTGATTGCTTGCACTGAATGTGTTGATTTCAATTTAGATGTCGATCTATAATTATATTTGATTACTTGCACTAGATGAATTGATTTCAATGTAGATGATTTCTAATCCTATTTGATTGTTTGCACTAAATGCATTGATTTCAATATAGATGGCAATTTCTAATCCTATTTTATTTCTTTGAGTAAATGCATTGATTTCAGTGTAGATGTTGGTTTCTAGAGAGATAGAGTGAGTGATAAGGAAGATGGAGAGAGAGAGAGAGAGAGAAAGAGAGGACAAAAGGAGGAAAGAGGGATATTAGCGAGGGAGAGGGAGAGAAGGGGAAGATAGAGATATAGATGGAAGGTGAAGAGAGGGAAGAGGAGAGAGATGGGGAGAGGGGGTGATTGAAAAAGAGAATGATATATATGGAGTGCGAGAGCGTGTGTGTTTAGGGGGGTGAGATAGAGAGACAGAAAACAATAGATGGAGGGGGATATAGATACGAATAGAGGGTGGAGAGAGGGAAGAATATTTCTTGCACTAGATGGATTGATTTAGGTGGAGATGGTGATTTATAATCCTATTTGATTATTTGCACTAGACGCATCGATTTTAGTGTAGATATTTATTTTTAATGATATTTGATTACTTGCACTAGATGCATTGATTTCAGTGTCGGTGGGGATTTCTAATACTATTTGATTGCTTGCACTAGATGTGTTGATTTCAATTTAGACATCAATTTATAATTATATTTTATTTCTTGCACTAGATGCATTGATTTCAATCTAGATTATTTCTAATCCTATTTGATTGTTTGCACTAAATGCATTGATTTCAGTGTAGATGGCGATTTCTAATCCTATTTGATTGCTTTGAGTAAATGCATTGATTTCAGTGTAGATGTTGGTTTCTAATCTTATTTGATTGCTTGCATTAGGTGCATTGATTTCAATGTAGAAGTTATTTTCTAATCTTATTTGATTGCTTGCATTAAATGCATTGACTTCAATGTATATGTTGATTTATGATTTGATGTAATTGGATATATGAAGGTACATATTATTGATAAAATTAATCATATCTTCAATATATTTTCCTTGGCAACACATGATTGAAACCAGCCTAGATCCATCTTAACTCCAGATCTATCAAGCGTCGAGAGGGATCAAATCTCTCGAGGTTCAAACCTTTCCTCAAGTTTTTCACTCAAAAAATAGGTTTTCACCTCAAGAGATTTGATCCCTCTCAGCGCTTGATATATCCAGAGTTAAGATGGATCTAGGCTGGTGTATAACCACATCGTAGTCACCAAATATCAACAATTTTGTCACCTCCATGTCTGTTGTCAATTTCATTAAGGTCATTAGATTCATAAACTCAACATAGTTATTAGTATTGTGCCCAAGCTTGCATTGAAATGAAGGATAAGATAATCATTTAGAAATAAGGTACCTCTTGCAGTAAAAAGAGTATATTTCTTTTGGCTAGCGCCATACAAGTCGCCCCAAATTATCAATTCATGGTTTCTTCTGCATCGTGGGTTTCTGTGTCATTTGATGTATTTTTATGCTTCCAAACACTGACCTGATATTAGATGCACATTGAAATGGAGGAATTTATCTCTCGTGAAATATATCATCATTTCAAGCTAACAATATGCTCCAAGAAACCACAATAGCAAGAGCTCTAAAATGTTTAAGTTCTTTATTATGGGTACAGTTCTTCAAAGCCTCCTCCATAGTCTGCACTTGTCACCTTTCCCTACAAATTTTCAGTTACTTCATCGCTTCCCATACCATACCTACATATTTGGAATTGTTAAAAAATGATCAACTAGTTCTCTTTCCTTCTTACATAGTGTACACCACCCTGGACCATTCTTGCTTCATTTTTGAAGTATTTTCCAAGTTAGTGCTTTGTTCCAAAGAGCTAATGGCATCTAAACCTTTGAATTTAGAGGAGCATAAGACTTCCATCAAATATTTGACCTCCAAGCCTCCTCTTCCTAGGTTGTATATAGAAACTTTGCTTTGTACCCTAACGTAAGAATATATCCCCCAAGGAACAGTTCCTTGAGTAAAAAGAAATATCCTCCTTTATTATTATAATATGAATCTTCTTATGTTGATCCAAAAATACCTTCCATTGGCGTATTTCCCTTTTTTCAAACCAAACTCGTTTCCTTTATTCCATCTTTGTTTCCAAATTGAGGCAGATATTGCATCGAATCCCTAACACGAGGTATGAACTCCTTCATGTTGCAAAGTAAAAATCAAATCCGATGGTAATCTGTAGGCTTATCCACATCGAATCTATGGATTATCCCCTATTCTAATTTGATCCCCCTTGTCAACTCCCCATACTAACCATACGCCTACCAAAGTGAAAGTCAATGCCAATGATTTCCATACTATAGACCCATTTTGGATAGTTTTGTTTTCCTTCCTATCTCATTATTCCATGTTAAGGTGTTCAATGTGATTTTGGTATATCACATGCCTCAATAGCCCATATTTGGAAATAATATTCCATGGAATTTTTGTAGCTATAACTCTTCCAAAGAAGTGAATGTCTTTGAAATCCAAATCTCTAGTTTATTTTGGTTTAGACAAGGACTAGCATTTGACAAGTGGAATGCCCTCTTTCTTCCTCTTACCCATCCAAAAAAACTTTAAATAATTTCTTTCTAATTATTTCATTAGCCCTTAGGGATGTATGCCATAATATTCCAATATATTGGACTTTCTTCCAACACTTCCTTGGCCAATCTCAATCTACCTCCCAATAAATCCATTGATTACACCGTTGGTTAGTTTTTTTTCCTATATTCTTTATCAACCACTTCTAGTGATTCTTTAAATGTGTATACTTAATGCCTTCCTGAAAAGTTGAGATGTAAAATGAGAAGACATACAAGATCATTCCAAGTTATTCATCCTCTACCCAAGTAAAACCAAGTGAATATTTCTACATATTGATTTCCATCCCAGAAACTATACAATATAGGTCAAGGGTTTCCGCTAACGTTTTTAAATATTGTCAACATTAAACTGTTCAATGGTCTCATGAAATTTCACTGATAAAGACAAGATTTTTCCAATCCATGTTGCATCTTTCCATTAACAGTGTTTACTTGTGTAATAGAGTGTTGTCTCTTCTTTTGTGTTATTTTGAATTTGTTTTCAGTGCTGCAATTGGAATATATGATCTTAATTTATGGCTTGCAATTATAGTTGTTGAAATACTGTTATTTTTCTCTATTGTACTATTATTTGTGGTCCTTTGGTTGCTTTTTTCTTGTTTTTATTTACTATTTGAAGGGATTGCTAATTTTATATGTTACCATATTTCTTATTGGTTATATATAGATTTAACTGACATATAATAGGTTGTTTCTGTTTTTGGGATGTCTATAAAATTTTTGGTACATGAGATTGACTTTCTATAATGTTCAGCTCCCTAACATTCACATAGAACCTTCATTGAAAACTGTGAGGGGGGTTTAATATTCATGCTAGATAAAACCCTCCTCTAGGATGAAAAGGTTAACAAACGCAATAATAGATAAACCATCAGTGATGTCACTAAAATTTTTAGCCTCTTTAAGGTATTCCATCCCCTCATCAGGGTCAAGAATCTATGCACAAAAGCTGTCCTATGGAAATGATCGTTTAAGAAACACAACCACACAAAAACCTTGAGTGAGAACAACTAAATCTAAAGCTTCTTCAAGGAATTCAATCCCCTCATCAAGGTCAATTATGTCTGGATCAAAACCAAAAACACAAAAACTTTCAGTGAAAACACCAAACTCTGCAGCTTCTTTAAGGTATTTTAACCCATATTCAAAGTCAGTATTTTTTGCATGAATATCCTCACCAAGGTCATCCATGCAGTCATCAAAACCACTGTTTCAATATTCCATGCCAAAACTAAGTTAGAAGAATTCAATTCCTCCTCTAGAAACTTCTTCTATGAGCAATGGTAGCATCATGATGTATAGAAATTCAGTAATGCCACAAGGAACTTCTCAAAGTGAAAAAAAAAAAATTGCAACCTTCTTTAATACCTAGTTTTTTAGGTGGAACACCTCCAAATTTAAGGACTACAATGCCAGAAAAGACAACTTTAGCTAATAGGTGTAGACCTGGAGCCCCCAACTTTTCATGATGTACAACTGAAGCTCCTAGTATAAGCAGCCCAAGAAGCCATTCATGGTCACCGAGCAGAGCAAGAGAAAGAGTTTGGTATGAAAACCTCACTGGTGATAGGTCTAGTTTGCAGACTACCAAACTACATGGTAATGGAATTCACTGTGTGACAATGCCCATTTCACTTGGAAACAAGATGGTAGAGAAAGGTATAGATGAAAGAAGAGATCTCTCTCAAAGTATAGTAAATCAATCAACTAAGTTTGTCAATGCCACCTTGCAACCCTAAGAGAAAGTGAATTCAATGCTATCTCAAGAGAACACTGGCTCTGGGAGGACACTCTCAAAGCCAACCTTTGCTATGGCTCTGAAACACATGGTAAGTATTGACTCAACAACCTTGTCTGCATAATTTTTCCTAGCATGGACCTTAATGTCATATTCTTCTTTTTCCTAAAATGAATGCAATTTTCCTTGCAATTTGGACTATAACATTTGATAATTCATATTGATGGAACATGCTTGTGTTTCAATTGTGAGAACATCTGTTGTAGGCACAAGCTTCAATAAAAATTGATAAAAAAATGATATTTTTGCTATGTTGTTTTCAGGATTTAGGGAAAATTACACCAAGTAGCTTCTAGTCTCATATAACCATCATGTCGAATTCATAATAGGATACTTTCCGAGAAAGAGCCACCAAAAGCAAGAAATATAGTATACATGACTCTCCAATTGCAATTAGCAGGAATTCCAGTTCTGAGTATGGTGCAAGCATTGATCCAGATCCTCAATGGCGCATACTTGATGATAATGATTTGGGGAGTGAGAGAGGTCATTAGTACAATAGAATTGAATTCCAGGGAGACGTTAGGAGCACAAATTGGTTTAAAAATCCATAATATGGAGAGAATAAATATGGATAGGCTCTCTTTTCTGACCTTGGAGTTCAAATATTATATGATCCAATATATAATGCCACAAAATCATACATTAGTAGTGAATATTATAAGAATAAAATTGGAAATAATTATTAATGAAAATTGTATCACGCAAGAAAAGAAAATATATCATCAAGAACCATTTGATTTGCTATAAATTTACCATCCTGATATGTTTGTCATGAACTTGTGTACTGCAATGAGTTGTTTTATGGACACATCTGCAACCTCCCACTTTTAATGTAGTGTTTCACTTTTTTGTGTTTCCTTAGATAATAGAATTGCAACACAAAACTTATCTGTATTTTGGGTCACTACTTTTAGATCCAAAAGCAAAAATGTGATTGAGTAGGTTCATGCACCTCGAAATGTGATTGATCAAGTTCATGTACAAAATTTTCCATAAAATCACATGTGTTTAAGAGGGTTCACCCTCAATTACCACTGTTAATATATGCTTGTAGCTCTAAATGGGATTCAACTTGGTAACATTATCCCATAGGAAATCAGTAGAGTCACATATTCCCACCAAACATTTTTCTAAAAGACTTCTATTGAACCCCATTCCCAATACATATTTCCAATTAAAAGCCCCTATTTTTAACAGGTGTCCCCTATTTTTACTAGATACGTTTTTTATAATCCCCAATACATGTAAATCCCCTCGTATAAATGAAATATATTGAATCTATTTTTCAGAATTGTAAAACCCCTTTATGAAGGAATGTTATGAGGTAGTGGTTAACAAGGTGAATTACTTGTGCACAAAGATTGAATATGTTTGTTATAAAAACTAGTTTCTAAACTTCAAGTAATCCACATGAAATAAAAATATATATAACTTATAAGGTGTTGAATAAGATTGAACTAAAATTCCACAAGGTAGGAAATAATCTGTACCATTTTTTTGGTACCCAGATAACATATGACATCTGGCATAATACTACATATTTTTTTCTTAACATCATGAATATTGTTAGTAATGGGTAGTCAGTATGCATCAATTTCAATGTTCAAGAATCATGAGGATCATGACATCATGTCCTACCATATATTTTTTCCTACTGATTTCTATAGTTCTGATGTGATCGATGTTCTGTGGCAGAATGCTTGAACATGATGAATCCTAGTTGTAATGTTGATTTTTTTTCTAATACTTTTTCTGTATAACATGCTTCCTTTAACTAACAATAAAATATATCACCTATTAGTAATGTCACACAAAATGGTGCGTAGTTTAGAATCCTCAACAATTGAAAATAGTGGTGTGAAAATCCCTAGTATCTATAAAAAAAAACTACCCAAAAACATAAAGCCTAACGAAATTGGCACATGGACATACATTTTAGAAGCAACATTTCTTAAAATCTGCTTGAAATTAATGAAAAAAACCAAAATTCTTGCCATAAAGGCACAAAAGCAGTGCTCACACATTTCCAAACAATTCACTAACTATAATGATGAAACCTGCAATTAAAGGGCTATCTTCCTTGTCATTAGGAATGGCCCCCAACCACAATTAGTTGCCTAAAAAATTGCTATAACGTAAATTCAACCATCATTAACATGATAAACATATTTGGTCAAATCCTTGTTCTTTGAAATAACAAGGGCACGTGTTAACAACTTATCAATCTGGGGCAGTGGTGGAGGGCTACATGGTCTAGCTATGGTGATGCTTGTTGTTAGCAATCAACACAACTAGTTTTTTGCCTTGACCTTCTATTAGAACGTTGCGATTCCATAGAGAAAGTAGAGGGAGTATGAGAGACAATAGAATGCCATAGTAAGTTCTTTGTTTTCCCAAGTAAAAATTTTATCATCTTGGCCCTTGTTAAAATCTAAACAAAAATTATTTCTTTTCTTACACACAAGAAATAGAATTCCACATTTAATAATCTATGGAGCTCTAGGGAATTTGATGGCCTAAGACACTTTTTTATTAGGAAATGGGTGTAGTGAGTATTACACGCCCAAGTGGATAACCTCTAGGAGAAAAAATTTCTCCCATTTTATTTTCTCGCATGACCTAGTGAGTGTTATTCACTGGCATGTATTTTGTAAAGGCCTTGACCTAGTTCCAATTCAACTCCATCCACTAGGTTGTAGAGGATTTCAAGGTTAATTTCATGAAGAGTAAGTTGGGGATGATCAACTTGACCTGCTCGATGACATTTCTATGAATATTGGCTACATTAAACTTTTTTTCTGCCAAGGAAAAGAGACACATTCCCATGTTTCAGAATAAAATATGTCTTTGATATTGTTAATGCCTCTTTTGAAAAATGGAAGGACCAAGAACCATTTCGTCTTCATTTTTATTTCATAAAGTGGGATGAGGACACCATAAAGAGTGATCATTAAAAATAAACCAACTTCAAAGCCTTGGAATTTCTAGTTCAATATTCTAGGAAACCTTCTAGGCCCTCCAAATGCTCCAAGCATTAAAAGTCTTTTTCACATTCACAATGGTTGGGTTAACAGTCAAAGTCTATAAATTTATACTTTGTGGTTATGACCTACGTTGTTTTTCATTCGTAGCAACTTGTAGGAATAGAAGCAATCAGGCACCAACTTCGTGTAAAGTTTATGGTGGTAGAGGTACTCTTATTATAGGCTCACCAGATGAAGGTCCTTCAAAGCTCAAGTAAAGAAGAACAAAACCGAATCTACATCAAAGATTTCAAACATTCACACAAATAGGACTCCAAAGCCATACATGTTTCTTGCTTGACAAATCTTCTGCAAATATTTATGAGTAAGATCCACTGTATTTATGGATACATTTGCAGGAAAAAAAAAAAAAAGTTCCATGCAATTAACCTACTTGAAAAATCTCCATTTTTTTTTACAAAAATATAAAATCTTTTAATATTATTTTTTGAAAATATTTATGAATATTTGTACCATACAGTTAGCATGCTTGACAAATCTCCATTTTTTTCTACAAAAATATAAAACATTCAGTTTGAATGTTACATGTATATGATTCATTTTTTGTTGGAGGTCCTTTAGGCATGTGATCCATTGAATTTGAAAATGTTTCTAGAAAGGATTCCTATGTTTTTTAATTTTGTGATTATTTCACCTTGTGGTTATTTTGGGAAAGAAATCTTAGGAATGCGAGACATGGGTTGATAGGTAAAAAAAAACTATTTATAATTGCAACGCCCATTCCATGATATCTTCTATTTATTGTTTGTTGTATTTGAACTTTTATTGTGATTTTTTTTTCTTTTAACTATAAAATTGAACATACTTGGTATCATATCTATTTAAACGACATCCAAAACTTGATAATATTAGTATAATAGTTGTTTTGTGTTAAAATATTTTTAGATTCAAAGTTTATATATATAAAAGATAAAATAAAATGTCAATTCCTTCGTTTGATTGTTACTTGGCTCTGATGTGCACAGGTTACATGAAATGTGATTGGAAAAAGGATGGGGAGACAATGCATAGCATGAGATCCTTCAGGCACCTGCGCCATCAACTTTGGAAATGTTTCTAGTAGGGATTCATATGGTTTTTAATGTTGTGATTCTTTCATGTCATTGGTTATTTTGGGCAAGCAAATGTTTTAGGAATTCCAGACAAGACGATAGTGGACAGGTGAACAATTGTTTTATAATTGCAATATCCATTCCATGATATATTCTCTTTATCGTTTGATTATATTTTGAACTTTTTATTTTTATTTTTTTGTCTTTTAACTATAAAATTGAAAATACTTGGTATCATGTCCATTTAAAAAACAACCAAAGCTTGAAGGTGAACTTAATATTACACGATATTGATTGAAATCCTTTTAGGTGTTTTGTGTTAAAGTATTTTCATGGCTATTAGAAAAGTTTACTTTCGTGTTGTTATTTAAGAACATGTTATTTATATACTTGACCAAGTTCATTCATTAGAGAATGAAATGTTGCTGCGAATAAAATGACAAGGATTAGACATCACATCTTAGATTATTTGTTTTCACAAGTTATCTACAACTTGAGATTTTTAGCATGAAACTTGGTTGACATAATTGTGCCTAAGATCTCCCTTAAGGTTGAATACTAAGTTACTAAGGTGTTATTTTTTATGGTGAAAATTTAATTTCTTTGTTTATACAGGGAATTTGGCCACATAGTGCCCATTATTGCCCAATTAAAGAAAACTTGATCAAGTTTCTTGATCTTATGGGGAAAAATGGCTTTGACATTGCTGAAGTTGAGGTATATGTCATATATATTCTTTATAGCCTATTTTAGTTTATATTCGAGTGTTCATAGTCTTTCATGACTTACTCTTTGAATTGTATCTTCTTTTGTTTCCAGAAAATGAACTCAATGATGATGGTAAGGAGCAACAATTGAAAAAAGAGGAGAACAATAACACTAGAGTGACAAACACAAAGAGAGAGAGAGAGAGAGAGAGAATAGAATCGGTCTAGTGATACCCTTAGAACTGATATCCTTCATAAGACAGACACATAGAGGTTGATAGTCAAGTCTTCAGAGTTGGTGAATTCATCTGCAATGCCTTAGAAGCACAATGATAATGTCTTGAAGTAATGAAAAAAACATTTCATATGTAAATTTTAGTCCAACCAATATTAAGTTGGAAACTTATATTGTAATACTTGAAATTTCAGATAATATAATTTATGTGGTTGAAATTATTTATAGTTTCACTTGATATTGTTTCGTATTGTAATTAACATATGTAACTTTGTGTTTTTATATTAGATAAACATGAACATTGTATGGATTTTTTATTTTTTTTAAATTTAGCCACAAAATCATACTAATTAATTTATGTTTATTAATAATGAACACATAAAATAAATCTAAAACTACTAAATTAGTAATTTATATTGACTAATGATGAAAAAAAATGAAATGAATATGACTAAATTAGTTGTTTATAATGATTATTAATGAGAGAAAATGAAATTAATATAAACTACTAAATTAGTCGTTTATATAATGAGTATGAAACTACCGAAACAATATAAATGACTACTGTAAATGATAAATTTTTGATTACAAATTATGACTATATATATATATATATATATATATATATATAGTAGCATGTAGGTTTTTTTGATGATGCCACTTCTAAGCTTGCCTATAAGGCGAACAAATATATGTATAGGTTTAAACAAGGCTCTAGGGAATCATATGGGAAGGTCGACCACTTCAGTATTGCTAGTAAATTCAGTGTTACTTACTAGGAAAATATGATTTATGGCATTAAGAATAAGTTCAGCTCGGTTTAGGCCTTTGAAGTTTCCCTTAATCCTGAAGAGAGCAATCACATTTTTTTCTTGTTACACTACAAACACGCGGGCAGAAACGCAAAAAAAAAATAAAAAATAAAAGGAATCACTCAAAGCCTAGCGAATTCAGGAATGTTGTAAATCAACTGACTCCAGCTATAATATTTTTTTATTTGATTTTAATTAATTTTTTGTCTACGAATAGAGTATATATTAAAGGCACTGCAAATAATGAGGCAGTGGTTGCAGTCTCTTCCTAAGATGTTCCCTATATGCGTCCATCTCATTCAGGGGATGAGGTTCATTATTCCACATGTGTGGAAAATTTCTTCAAGGTATAGTAGGATTTGATGTTCGAGATGTTTATTATCAAAAGCAAGAGGGAAAATTTACAATTATATAAAAGGCCATGGTTATTTGTGACCCTCAATGTTATGCAAATGTTAGTGAGAAAACAAACTCGGTAGATGCAATGGGAAAAAAACACAACTCTTTGATGAAAAATCATGTGAGGGAGTTGGTACATCTCCCCCCAAGAATGTTGTTGAATGCAAATAGATTTAGATAAACCAAGTTCTGTTGAGATGGTTGTATTAAGAAACATGGAGGTAACTTGGTGGTTTGGGAATTTTGATAAAGTTAGTGAATTTATTACACTAAAGCCTGTCAATTGTTACCTAGATGAACTCCATTCAAAATATTTAATCAGTTGTTTCTAGTTAGTAGCGAGAAATTAAAAAAATGGATGTGATATCAATTACAGCGAATGAGAAACTCTGTGCGGATATATATATGCAGTAGCATGTAGGTTTTTCTGATGATGGCACTTCTAAACCTATCTATCAGACGAATAAATATTTTTATAGGTTGAAACAAGGCCCTAGGTAATCATATGGGAAGGTTGATCACTTCATTATCGGTAGTAAATTCATCATTACTTACCAGCCCAATTATGTATGTCAATCATGGTAATGAAAAAAAATTGATACTTGCCTTATAGGTAGATAACTTGCATCTCACAATGATAGCAGCATCATTTATGACATTAAGAAGAATTCCAGTGCATGGAAACTTGTAAAATATTTGATTCATCCCTTTTGAATCTTCTCTCGAGTCTGAAGAGATAAAGCACAATTTTTTCTTACCACAACACAAGCGTGTGGGCAGAAAGGCAACAAAGATATCAAAATTAAAAGCAACACTCAAAACACGAATTCGGGAACATTATAGATTACGAATGTTATAAATTAGTAACACTATAAATTAACTAACTCCAAGTACAATGATATAAGTCTAAAGATTGTTTCAGGCTTCAAAATTACCTCCACATAGGCGACGCATGCTTATTAACCACTTCACGGAAGACCAAGGTTTAATGTTAGTGAATCTATGAGGTCACCAGAATTCACTTCCCATCCTTTCCTAATCAGGTGGGAGTTAAAAAAAAATGAAAAGAAATTTGTAATATGGAGCTAGGTAAGGCTACAGTTTAAAAAAAAAAACTTTTAATTTAAATCTAGGCAGACATAGCTATGACCATGCTACTTGCCAGGTGCCCGACGATTCTATTTCCCTAGCCCCATGATTGTGTCTACATAAATTAGGTGCAAGCCATGTATGAGCCACCTAACGATCCACCATGTCGATTGCTAATGTGTAAGGTTGTCCCGGAGGCGGGTTCCTCTTCCTCCACCGAGATACAATACATAATTGAGTATGTCCATCTCATTTGGCGAGATACAAGAATAATTGATTATGGCCTTTCTACAATTTTTTCCTGTAGAACAACACCCTAAGGTCAATAATATCCTCTTGGTTTTTATCCCTCCATTTCCTTATATTTTTTATCTTGGAAAAGCTAGCATAGAAGAGACCTATCGAGTATAGAGAACATGTAACCTAGCCAGTAAGAGAGCACGTACTGATGACTCCTATGTTTGGGAATCTCCCTCCTAGCAGTCAAAACCCTATTCAATCCGATCATCTCATATCCATCCCATATCCCACCCAAATGATCCACCTAGAAGGGCTTCAAAGGTACAATGAACCCATCCCCATCCGATCAATCCATTAATACAATCCCAGTTTCCCCCATCCAACGATCCAACTAACCCATGCCATCCTCAGCTGCTTTTAAGATATTATGATTGGCTAACTACACTAGTGATTGAAGGTTTAGGGCTCCAACTATCTCTAGTTCATGCAAATAAGTTGAACCTAGATTCATTTCATGAAGGTAAGTTGAACCAGAAATCCAGGTAGAGAGATCAACCACCGGGAATAATGGGGTCGAAGTTGTCGCCATGGCTTTCAATTCTTCGTCGTTGTTGCTGGTCTATGCAGCAAGTCGAAAGGCAGGTACGAGCGCATTTTAAAATCTATTATAAACCATGGATAATCCAACATTCTAGATTAGGTTTTGTGATTATTAAGCAACCCAAGTCAATGGGTTTCACATGCCTTTCATTTGCAGTGGAACTATTAAGTGTGCAGGTTCATTATGTCTACCCAAGTATGATGATATTTATAGCAATTTGTATTTAAACAACTAAAATAGATTAGTTTGGAAAAAAAAAGTTATATATGTAGCATGTTAACATCTATACATGGCATCTAATTTCATAGGGTGATATGGTTAGCAGGTCCTTTATTCCCACCACGAGGGCTTCACTTAATGAACCTCTAAGATATCACGTGCGATTATAACATATTATAAAATACCCTTAATTTGAGTACATATTGGAAAATACATCTAATAATCACATTATTTAACCCCCTACCAATATAAACCCAATACACCTTCCCAATTTAAAAATCTCCCACTTTCATTATATATTGTAGGTATCCATTTTTTCATTAACATTTTGTATACCCCTTTCTTGTTTTACATTAACTTTGAGCTCCATTTTCTATGCCTCCCAATATAAAAACCCTCTACCCCTATATATCCCCCAATATTTTATGTCATTTTTTCCTCATTATATATCCCCCAATATGAACTCACATGCTATGGTATTTCTCCCGCAGTGAAGCCCCTGTGATTCCCACCTACCTATTTGTCGATGGAAATCTGAAGTAGATATCCCTGCGAAGGCAGCAACAACAAATTCCACAAAAAACAACAACAAATTCCACCAACAGTGACAGAAAATTGCACGAACAATAGGAAATTGCACCAACAACAACAACGAATTGCACGAACAATAGGAAATTGAACCAACAACAACAACAAATTCCATGAGAAGGGTGGTAGGATATGGGGATCGAGGTGAAGAGGCTAAATAGAGGATATGTTCGTCCACCAACTTAGCAAAGGCGCAAATAAATGAGAGTAATGACAGATGACAGAGACCTTGGTGCTAATAATGACAGAGATCAGTGCATGAGTATCTTGATTTTGGCATAAGAATGGTTAGAGACATATACAAAGACACTTTTCTCTTAATGCGCATTGACAACACATAAGTAGCTTGATCTGATCTGATTGTGGAAGATCAAAGATGAAAGATATTTGATCCGATTGTGGGAGTGCAGAGCTAGTTGAAACCCAGGTGTGATGTAACTTTTAGGGTGGTGTTAATGAAAGTAATGACAAAGATCTCCCTAGTTGTGAGAGTAATGTTTGTGTTAATGAAATTAATGACAGAGATAGAGTTATTACAGAGTATCAGCAATGAGAGTTACAAAGTATATATCTGACGGTGGATAGATGGTGCATAATCGCTAGGTAGAAGATGACATCGGAAAATATGGGCAATGAAAATTGTTAGAGGACGAAGAATCTCTACAATGTCGCCACCGAGAACCCCACAATAAAATTCCTATCGGCGTAATTATTTAACTAAAATATTATATGAAAAACCAATTATTACAATGTGTTCAAATGTGTGTCTTTTTAATGGTGTGTTCTGGAAATTCATTATGGTGTGTTTTAGAAATTCGTCGTGATGTATGATGTGCATAATAGAGATTTTTGTCCATTAAATTGAGAGAGCTATTCGTCGTGATGTACAATGTGCATGATAGAAATTGTTGTCCATTAAGTTGAGAGAACTATACTTCCAATGAATATTTGCTTTTCTAAGATATTCTATAAAATTGTTAATAAAAAACCCCATCTATTCAAAATGCATGTAAAGACCATAACACAAATAAAATATGATAAAACGAATTTCATTTTAAATATATAAAAACAACGATTATACATGATTTCAATTTTTATTAATCCCATATGTCTTTAATATTTAAAATATTATTTATCTATGCACTTCTTTTGGCACGAAGATCTTATAATTTTCATATGACAAAAGAAATTAACATCTCACCATAAGAGTGGAATTTGATTAAATGTATACATTTATTTTGACTTTTAATAAGTTTAGAAAGGCTTAGACGTCGACAATTAAACATTCACTCCCACTCAAACTTTTTATTTTGTAATATTAGGTATTTTTTTATTTAAGGTGACCCCTCACTTTTCACCCAGGAACGTAACCGTCATTTTGCACTTAAGGACCTTTTAACTCCACTAACTTTCCCGTGATAATATTTTCACTATTAAATCCAATTATTGATATGGTGGACCAATAACAGTTATGCAGTCAGTAACACTTTTGATGTGCTTTATTAGTTCAAATCAAACCATATTGCATCCAATTATCCCTCACCGAAAGCAACTATTTAAATAAATAAACATAAATTCCTTGTTGAACGTTGTGCACCTACGCTCTTACGCTCTTTTCAAACTCCACTCTATACGTAGAAGATTTGATAAGATCATTTTGAAAAACTAAATTAGTAAATATTAAAAATTTTATTTTTAGTAGAATAAATATTAAATAATGATTGTTTAAAAAAAACTGATCAAACTTTATTAGGAAGAGCAAACTCTCCAATGATAAAAATTTGTCATTGTATCATTTGGTTATGTCCAAACTAAAATGATTAGAGAGAAATTAAGTAAATAGTTAAATGATCAAAGTTGTACATTTTTTATTTAATTTTTTGAATAATGAGAAAATTGTTTAATGCTATTTAATAGAGTAAGTTTAAAAAATGTAAAATATATATTTCTACTAAAATTGATAAAAGTTAAAATTTTATTCAAATTAAAAATTATAGATGCTATCAGAGTTTTTATATATGTAAGTGGTTCTAAACAACAGCATCAACATTAAAATCAATGTGTGATTTTGTCTAGAAACTATGTGGTATAAAGTGCAAATTCTATTTAATATATAAATTTTGATTAAAGATATTTATTATTATTATTATTTTACATTTTAAATTAATTATAAAAATATTAAATTATTTATTTATTAATTTTTTTAATACATATTTAAATAACAAATTTATAATCTATTTTTTATCAATTTAAATATTTTATTTAAACTTTCTATCAAAGTTAGTTAGCTAAATTGTAATTAGCAACACAATTTTCATAATGGTGCACTTAAAAATTGACAAAAGAATTATTTTTGGATAGTGATGTGGAAGATTGTCATTAATTAAGTTAATTAAATTTGTACATTTTTTATTAATTTAATTTAATTTACAATCTAAAAAATATAAATAAATATTATTAATTTACAACTTATAAAACTATAAATTAATATTACTACTTTAAAACATGAAAAATATATAAATAAACACCATTAAAGCCATAAATGCTAAAATTCAAAGCATTAAAAGAGTGATAAATAAAAACTACTAAAACGATAAACCTAAAAATTTAAAAATAAAAATAAACAATGTAAAAATTTAAAAAACAAACAAAGGGACATCACAATTTCGTAAATTTCAATAAAGAGAACAAATAATCACATTAGATATAAAACTTTGTGCATGAAATTTTGGTTTCCTTATGCATTTGGAACTGCAATTCAATGAAGAAATAGTTTCTTACAAATCCCGGTTGCAGCGATATTTTATTTGTTATGTATTTGCATTCCACTTGAAAAACACAATCATTTCAGATACTATTAATTTAAAACATGAAAATATATATAAATAAACACATTTAAAACCATAAATGCAAAAATTCAAAGCATTAAAGAGTGATAGATAAGCACTGCTAAAACCAAAACTATAGAAATTCAAAAAAAACTAACAATGTAAAAATTAAAAAAAAACAAACAAACAAATACTGCACAAAACATTCAACATTTTCAACATACATCACAATTTCATAAACTTCAATAAAGAGAACAAATAATCATATTAGATATAAAAAAATTTGCATGAAATTTGTGTTTCCTAAAAGATTTGGTGCTACAATTTCATGAGGAAATAGTTTCTTGCAAATCTCGGTTACATGGATATTTTATTTGTTATGTCTCTGCATTCCACCTGAGAAACAGAATCATTTTGGTCACAACAGTTTTGTTTTGGATTTGTCTAATTTAGTTTATAATTAGGTCGTTGCAATGAGATTTTTATTTATGTCACTTCAGAAGCGGTCTTTCATATCCAACACTAATATTATATTCTCATGACACTTGTCCACATTGATACCCTCAATCATTTATTCAGTTGCCATAACTTGTTACCACCTGCTTGTTGAGATTCAACAAGAACATTTCAGTACCCACTCCTAGTGCATTAAGCACCTACACTACGGTGCGGCCCACAGTGTTATTTTTGGGAGCATGTCTATTTTAGTTATCCCTTAATTAAGATGGACAATAAAATGTAATATATTCTCAATGGTGACTTGAAATAGTTAACTAAGAGTGATAAACTCAGTTGGCTAGTGGATTTCAAGTTAGAGGTAGTTGGTGAGGCATGCAGAGTAATTCTAGTTGTAACAGAGTTCGAAGTGCAGTGGTGCATTAGTTAATGCAGGTTGTAATAAGTTTAACTCCGTTAAGTGAGCTAAACTCAGTTGTGCTAGTTGTAACTCAAGATACACCAATGAGAGATCAAGTGAATTAAATATTAATTAATTCAAAATCAGTGATCTCACATGCAACTGGGGATTTACTATTATTAGTTGCATGCATGTGAGATCCAGTGGAGACCCAGTTGAGTTCTAGGTGAAAGGGAAGTTGACTATCAGTTGTAGGATTATTGGGTTGCACAATGCAACCAAACACCCATTGGAGTGCCCATGATACTTGCGCAGTCAAGGAAGGCCATAATTCCTATATTTTAGGGATTGCATCCATCAGGGATTGCGCAAGCAAGGCAGGTTGTCTGGAGGCTAAGAATTGGCTATGTGTTGGTCAGTTTTGTTCATGGCAGTGTGATACAATTAGCTGAGTACTGGAGGGCTCTTATGAGAAATTTTTTGTATGTAATTATTTCATGATCCATGCTGAATATACAATAGAAGATAGTGGGGTTTTTAGTTGTAATCTTTCCCCGGGAAATTATCTATGTTGTGTGTGATTTGATTCTTCTTCATGTTCATGTGATTGGCGATTGTGTTTTAATTCCGCAAAAAGATTTGTAGAAGCGATTCAGTATTTAACTTTAGTACATTGTTAGATCAGGTGAATCTAAGATATACATGCATGTTGTATAATTTCTACATGGCTAGCTTAGTGTCACATTCAAGAATAATTTATGGTACAGATGTTTGCTCTGTATTCATTGTTACAATTTCAGTTGTCTCTAAATTCTTCCAAGTGTTCACACTTTAGTCTGCATGTTGTTCCAATCATCAGATAGGTTCTTATTAGTACATTTCTAAACAGATTTTTCTTGGATCGTAAAGGCAATTTTTTGGTTTTGATTATCAAGTTTCCTTTTGTGTTGTTGCATGGCTTTATTACTTTAATTAATGGAATTTGAAACCCAAAATCTTATGCGTAAGGAAGTTTTTGTTTTTTTAGAGCGGTTTTGACATTACTGAGCAGAGCCTTTTAGACCTGGCGAAGTGCCAAAAATCAGTTTGAGTTGTACATGCATGGTTTCTCTGAGCAGTTAGTGATATATCAACCCTAGTCAATACATTCTCTAAATGAATTAATTTGAGCTCGCTTCATATGTTAATTTTTGCTAATTTTATTTCAGTGCAAGCCTTACAATAGAAGACCATATATTCCTTATTCCATTTTCTATCTATTGCGTCCAGGATGGCAGAATCTTGTACCGAGAAAAAAAAAAGAAACAGTGACAACTTCCTTGGAGATTTGCATAGGAAGAAGCTCAAGTCAGAGCCAAAAGTGAAAAAAAATATGTTCCTGGTTTTCTCGTCGAAAGGTGTTAACCTGACAATAAAGTTGGAGAATGCTGACGAGAATATTTTGGTGGCAAATTTTGTTAGATCTGCACAACACCGGGATGAGAAAGAACTAGTCGAAAATGGGTCAAGAAAAACACGTGCTATGAGGGAGCGAATTGAATATGGAATATCATCAACCATGATTTTCGCAACAAGACTATGATTGTAGGTGAATTGAAGATGGAATATCATCAACCAAGCTTTTCACAACAAGACTATGATTATAGACCTAGAGGTTTGGCTTTGAATACATTTTTTTCATCAAACAATTAATCCCCTTGAAATGGCTTTATTGGTATCCAAATGAGTAGTCTCATAAACAAGAAGCTCTTTTTGGTACACGCTCATGTTCATGTCGATTTCTGTCAAATTCTCCAGCTCAAACATGTTAGAACTTGAACAACTGACATCGCCATCGTCTTCCTCCTCTTCATCTTGTTTGTCAAGACCTGTAATTACCACAACTTCCATAATGCTCTTTTCTTTCCAATATTTAGTAATTATGTCCTTTGTTGTTGGTGCATGCCAGTCCTCCTCAAGAATATGAAATTGAAATTCTTTGTTGAGCATTGGAAGCTTGTAGGCATTCGTAGATGGATATGTATGTAGATTATTAACAGGATTTGGCTTATGGAGATACTTGCACCTAGAGGGGTTAGATTCATCATCCATAGTTTCACTTGTTGGGTAGATAGTCACAGATCTTTGACTCATCCCACTACTATTCTTCGAACCTTTGGATGTTTTAATCAAACATGGCCTAGATTGTACTGAAGAAGAAGATGATTGAAGCGAGGTGGGTTTTTTCTCAGAAGAATCATATGAAATGGAATCACTTACAGAAAAAGATGATGAAAGCTTTGGCTTCTTGGTACTTCCAGCTATAAACAATGAATTTAGAAAAATTGCAAGCTTCTTTCATGTAGAGGTTAGCTTCTTGGGCTTCTTGGAATCCTTCCGAGATTGAGACTTTGACTTTAAACTAGCCTAATAAACTACAGGGATGAAATGATTCTCTGTAGTTCGAAAATCCCCATCTTTGACAGAGGATTTTCCATGTAAATCTTGAGAGAATTCCCCACCAACAGCCCATTTCCCTGCTCTATCTTCAACACCCACATGATGAAAATTTCTTTCTATTTTAGCAGTAGCAATAGATGAAGCATGTATGCAGAGGGATTCTACATATGAAGATACATATGGGCAGTTGGAGGTGGAATCACTTGTTTAATCATCAGAACAAAGTGTTGCAGATAACATGTTAGACTGATAAAACAGATAAATTTCTCTCTTCTTGCAATAATAAGCCTCAGCTTTTTTTTAGCATTTAAAACAACCATCTTGGCAGATCTTCCATGCATACATTTCTCTCTATTCAACCGTAAGCCTGACCCATTGGCTTTCCATTTCGACAACGCGATTATAACTGGAATTCTTCATGACTGTATAATTCTCACTCTCCATATTTCCTGTATCTTACCGATTGATACTCCTTTTGTGGAATATTTTTATTCCCTCAACTTTGTGTGCCATAATTCATCCCTCGTTTTCAGTTTGATTTATAAACTACATCAAGCAGGGAAAATGAGAAAGACTTATTTCTGGGATGATGGTGTGATCAAAGGCTCGGTATTTAGCTCAAAAATGAAAGTTCTTATAAATGCTTCAAGCTAGAATGACCAGATAGAGCTTGTCACCAGGATTCCAACACAACTTATTTCATCAAAATCTGAGTTCGTATGAGTAAGTTATGGTCTGTTGTTCGTTTTCTCAAACATGTAAAAAATGTGCAGAACAGTGACAGAATGATGACGTGGCAGTCCAATCAACACCTTAGGAATATCCAGGGAATATTCTCTAATTTTCAACCTATTATTTCTAAATTGGTACTGATGGGTTGCTCCACCAGACAACTTAGAGTAACTCTTTCAAACCAACCTTTGACTGAAGATTAGCCTCTTCAGCCTGAGAGGGCTCTCTCAACTTATCAAAGGACTTACTCAATTAGGTATTAAAACAAATGGCTAACTCTGTGAATGTTTTAGTGTATGTGATTGCAGGTGAAAAATGAGGAAGATTCAACTACCATTGGGCTCATGGAGTCAGTAAAAGGGATTCAATGACAAGCATTCCTACTTATGGAAACTGAGGCTTTTTATGTTTCAATGACAGAACAACATTAACACATGGGAATAATCAGTAACTCGATGCTAAAAGGAATTCAGAGCATATATGATATGAATTCTAAGTAATTTTGCATCAAAACTACTAGAATCAAGATATGAAAGAGACACATAAACCCATTGAAACACATCAAGAATATCAGGTGAAGCAAGAAAAGTCATTGTCTGTCTATTACTGATATTAAAAAATTACAATAGCAATTGTCTCAAAAGAATTCTCCAACCCTTTATTATTCAAAATCCTGCCTATTAATAGACCTTTCACTTTTACATAGGGTCTACACAGTTGGCAAGACCATTGAACCCTTCACTTTGACATATCATCTAACTAAAAACTAAATATCTGGAAACAAAACATACATTTGCTAAGTTTAGGAGTTAGAGTCCTAATAGAACTAAACTTCCTATTAATTACATTTTCAACTGAAATGAGTGCATATTTACAATGGAGAATATGATGTGCTTATGTGGCAATGACCATGATCAAGGCATAAAAACATCCACTAGATTAAGAAACATATCTTCCTATATTTAAGGAGATGACGATAATGACCATGAAGCCATGTCTTTAGGTTGATCTATAGCATAAGACAACCTCATTTAAGGAGATAACCTTGCTGGCATATTCCACTACTATCCTTTTTTCTTCCCACGTGCTTGGATGGCCTCAGCTTCCCTCTAAAATTCAAAATTTTCATCAAAAATGTACGCTGCAAAAATGGATTGTTGTAGGAAATTTCGCAACAAATTTTCGTAGCAGCTCTATTTTAAACACTTTTGCAAGTCATTTTGACTTTCGGCTACCATAAGCCTTTAAAATAGGTTAGGAGGGCTAATACAATTTTTTTCCAAAAATTAATTTCAAGTCTAACCACCCTTTTTATCAAAAAGACATCTACAAAAATTTCGTAGCGAATTTTGGGCTTCAAGCCTAACAAGTGCTACGGAAAATGCAGGAAAGAGCCCCTTTTTTCAAAAAATTTACCTTTTGATGAGTATAAATTGATGGGTACATCTTTTAAACTGACAAAAATTTATCGTACTCCTCAAACCTTGGTATTTTTATCCTTCTCTGTCATTTGAAGCTTCAATGTCTTTAGGCTCATTAATGACTGCAATTTTCAGGCCTCTCTTTTTTAATTAAGCTTGTATCATTTCCATCTGCTCTTGAAGGTCCTTTACTTGATTCTTCAATGACCTTCTTTCAGCTTGCAAGTGCATATTCCTCTTTCTAGTATGTTTGGACACAATCCTTAGTGACAGGGTTCTTTTCAACAGTCTTTTAGCATCACTTATGGATCCTTTCAAAATTGAAATTTCATTGTTCGATTTCTCCATCATCTGATCAAACTTAATATTTTTAGTCTTGTGTTTCTCTGCATCCAATTTTAACTCATTTATTTCTTTTCTTGCTTCTCTTAATTGTTCTGTGAGGAGCTCCATTTCTTATTTTTCAACCACATTTTCCTTTCCTTTTCTTTGCATAGTGATAACTTCCTTTACTGGAGAGAGATCAATAATATCTTGTATCAAAGGCTGCTTTCTTTTGTCAATAGCTTGAGACAAAACATTTTCAGCCAGCTGTGATCTAGTCAATGGTTTCTTGGTTGGAAGACAGACAGTGATAACTTTATTTTTCTTTCTACTCCCTCCAACATCAACAACCTGGACTACTGGGGAATATTCTATATCTATAGCTTGAAGGATTACTTCCAAATATTCTTTCTCAATTAATTGAACTTTTGTTTTACTTCTTGTCATCCTTCCTTTTTCATTGACTTTTGGTTTTTTGCTTGCAGATGTTGAAAATGGGACTGATGTTTCTTGTGCTGGGACTGATGTATAGGTTGTATAATATGCTCTAGTTTTGTATTCTCCACCTCTATTTTATTAACAGGTTGTTCATTATGAATTTAGGGAGTGCTCTTAGGTTTAGGATTCTTCTTAGGAGTCACTACATCAACCTAATATCTACTAAGAAAAAGAAAAGAATACCAATCTCTGTTTATTTTCTCTAATTCCTCTGGTACTAATAACATAATAAGCCCATGATGAAACAAAAATGTATCATTGTTTTGTGGCCTAGCCTGCACCTTATATGCCATCTAGTTCAAGCTTCTAAATAAGTAAAAAGGAATATCAATGGCTTGCTTACCAGTGAAATGCAGCAGAAGCTTGAAGTGATATTGGTACACCATGTGGAACCTCCCTTCGCAAGTGAAATACTTCTGAATGATCATTAGTAGTTTATAGTAGTCTTCTTTCAAATATGTTATTGGAATTCCAACAGCTATGTCAGTTCCAACATATTCAGCCTTCATGAATTCATCACAATTTTGTAGCTTGAATTTGGTGGACTTAAACCACTCTTCACCTTGTCTTGGGATCTTTGTAGCTTGGCCTATTGTCTCAGGGGAGACAGTAAAGTTCAACATTCCTACTTTAGATATTGTGCTAGTGAAATTTTTTGCAAAATCCTTTGATATCTGAATATGAAAACCCTGCAACTTTTGGCAGAATCTCATACAACCTACATTTCTGAAGTCTTCAACGAAATTTGTCTCCTCGTTCAACAGCTTCAGGTCCATTGGTTCGAACCTCATACAAGAACCTCCCTTATGTACCTTCTTCATGGTTTCCATATGTCTTTAAAAAACGCAGCTCCCTCACTGTTGTGACACCTGCAAGTAGAAGAATAGATAGAGAGCTACTTGGGATGGAGATTAAACTGCTTTGGTGACAGGAGAACATAGCATGCAATATTTAAAACTAGTTGTGACAAGTAGGAGCTGAATTGGCTTCTGACAAGGCAAGAATGAGTGGAGACTAATTTAAATCAGGGTTAACGATGGAAAAATACAAATAATGAAGTGGAAAGCGAGAATAAGAGCCCAACAGTCATGATTTCAAATGATGCTAACCGCCATAATCTGACTAAATAACTCCACTTCCACCTAAACCAATGAGGAAATGCCATGTCATTCCAAGCTTTGTTTTCCACAGAAAAACATGTTTATGCAGTGCTGACAATGTAAATTTTGACAGATTCGCTACGGAAAGTTTAGGTGTTTTCATAGCACAATCTGAAATTTTGTAGTTATGTGCACTATGAAAACTGGTAAAAATGGACAAGTTAGCAACTAAGTGAGAAGGTGAACTTTATGATGATATTAAATGCTAATTGACTGAAAATACATAGTTCATGATGATTTTAAGCCTTATGATAGACATGATTTTCACCCCTCTTCATCAATTTCATGATCTAATTTGACATAACATAAAAACTACAGTGACCCTATCAACACAAAAATTTTGCAAATTTTGAGTGTGATAACAATGGCTCCACTGGGGATGGTGTGCCCCCGTGGTACAACAAAGAACATGTAGTTCCAGTGCCATCTTTGTTGAAAATAAAACTTCTAAAATTTACAAATCCTTCTTCAAACTCTTATGGCCTTCTCTTCGGGCTCAAGCTTGATGATTAGCATGTCTTTATTAGCAAAACATCATAACAGAAAATGAAATATATATAAAATGGAGTGAATATTCAGTAAAAATTTAGGAGTAGTGTTTTAGAAACCTTCCATTGGCAGGTCCTCCGACACACAAATGTCCATCCATTTCCTGAAGCAGATAAGTATTTCTGCCATGATATGCCGCTACCACAAATAGTCCCTTCCAGATGTTTTCAAACTTTCCATGCTTCCCCTTTTCCTCAATTCTGGATTTCCACTTCAAAACTACATCTTGAAGCTGGAAATTCTCCTCTTTAAGCTTTCTATCAAATGTTTTCTTCACTCTGTTTTGTGATTGTTGATGGTTGTTGTATACCTCTTCTCTTTTTTGTTGTAGGGCTATGAGTTGGTTTATCATTCTCTGAATGGAATTTGGCTCCTCTTCAAGTCCTTGCAGCAGCTTCATTACAGGAACTCCCAAGGAAGTGGGAAAAATAGCTTCAGCTCCATACACTAATTCATAAGGGGATGTACCATTGGATCGCTTTATACATACCCTATAAGCCCAAAGATAATATTTCAATTTCAGATGCCATGATCTATTATTTTCTTGCAACGCCTTTTTTATAATTCTCACAATACTTTTATTAGATGACTCTGCAAGGCCATTACCTTGGGGGTAATAGGTTGTTGAATGTCCAAGTGTTATATGATATTGATGACAAAAGCTAATTATTTTTTTGGATTTAAAGGCTTATGCATTGTCAGTAATAATCTTCATAGGACAACCAAACCTGGACAAAATGTTGTTCTCCAAGAACTGAATGATGACTGAATCAATGGCCTACCTTGTTGGGATTTATTTGATCCATTTAGTGAAATAATTTGTGGTTGTCAAAATCCAGCGATGCTGCCCTGAGGATGGTGGGTGTATTTCACCAATAAAATCCAACCCCCATTGTTGGAAAGGCACCTCAACATATATTGGCATCAAAGGTAAAGGAATCTGTTTTTTCTTACCATAAAAAATTTGGCATTCATGGCAAGCAGCGATCTTCTTGTAGACATCCTCGAACATGGTGGAAAAATAGTAGCCTACTCTGAGTATTTTGTTGGTTGTAGCTTTCCAGTGATGGTGTCCTCCACAATCTCCCTTATGAAAATTTTAAATGACTTTTCAACTTCCTCTTCCAATAAACAATTCAAAAGGATTCCACCGGCGTGTTTCCAATACAAATTCTTATTCACAATGTAGTGTCTTAACGACTTCATCTTTACAAACCTTGCTTTGGATTTGGTCAAATATGGAGGATATTTGTGATGATGTAAGAAAAATAGTATATCTCTATACCATTAAGATAAAAATAATTTCTCTTCAATAGGTATCAACTCTTCTTCTTCTTCTAACAGCTCTGAAATTTCTGCAATGAAGTTCATGTGAGGACATTCAAAGTTGGATTGTGCCATTATTTTTGCTAACCCTTGTCCTTTCACCAAATTTGTAGGCTTTATTTCTATGTCATATTCCAGCAAAGTAGCTATCCATTTCCCTCTTTTTCCATCAGGATCATCTTGTTTCAAAATATCTTTAACCACAGTGTTAGGTACAAATGCAATGACATGAGAGTGTAAAATATAAATTCTGAAGATTTTAAGAGCTTTAACCAAAGAATATGCATGATTTTCCAAAATATTATACTTCAGCTCTAAGTTGAAGATTTCTGCTAAAAAATGAAATAGGTTGTTCAGTACCTTTCTATCCTTTCTGCAATAAAACTCCAACAATGGTATTTTCAGAGGCAAATGTTAAAACCAAAAAATCACTTGAGAAAATTGGGCTAATAAGCACTGGCGCTTGAGTGAGGACTTTCTTTATCTCTTCAAATGATTGTGTGGCTTCAATGGTCCACTTAATATCAGCTCCCTTCTTTAACATCTTGGTAATATCTTTGAAAATTTCAGCAAATTTTGAGATGAACCTTCTAACAAAGTTTATTTTTCCAAGAAAGGACTGAATTTCCTTCTTGTCCTTGGAAGGTCTATCTTCTAAATTTCATTAACCCTATTAGGGTAAATATTTATCCAATCCTTTGATATGATATGTTCAAGCAGTTTTCCAGAAGTTAGAGCGAAAATACTTTTAGTGGGGTTAAGAGAGATACCAAATTTTCTGCATTTCTGTAGAATATTATCCAAATGTTTCAAGTGATCCTCCTCCCTTATAGAAAACACAGTTATGTAATCCAAGTAGAACACAACTGATTTGTCTTTCTCCTCAGCAAAATCAATGTCCATTTCTCTTTGAAAAGTCTCTCATGCATTCATCAAACTGAAAGGCATCTTGGCGTACATGAATTTTCCCCATGGCATGGTAAAAGCAATCTTCTCCTGATGTTTCAGATGTACCAATATCTGATTATAACCTGAAAATAAATCCAGCATGGACATCATTTGAGAGCTAAAAAAATTCTGCAAAATCTAATCCATCTTGGGAAGAGGGTAGTTGTCCTTCAAGGAATCCTTTTTCTTATTTCTAAAATCAATACAAATTTTGATCTCACCACTCTTCTTTCTGACCGGTACCAAATTAGCAAGCCATTTTTAAAATATTATAGGAACAATGATCTTTGTATCAAAAAGTTTCTTAATCTCCTTCTCAATCAGAGGCATGAGCAATGGATTAATCCTTCTCAATTTATGTTTGAAAGGTTTCTCATTCTCTTTGATAGGAATAGCATGATGTATAATACTAGGATCATACCTTTTCAAATCAGCATAGCTCCATGCAAAAATATCAATGTATTTCTTCATCATCTCAACATATTTCTGCCTCATCTCCATAGAAAGAAACTTGGAAAGATTTACCATTTTAGGTGCTACTGCTGTACCAAGATTACAAGTTTCTACCTCCTCATCATTAGCCTCCATTTTAGGAGAATTAAAAACATAATTTTGATCAAAAAAAATTCAAGTGGAATAAGGCCCTTTGGTATACAATTATTTTTCAGCTGCAAGACTTCAGAATTGACCTTGGTTTCAACAAACATGTTTTGTTGATCGACTTGTATGTTTTCAAACTCCTCCTTTAACTCTAGGAAATTTTGGACCTATTCGTCATCTTCAAACACTTTCCAATGAATGATATTATGAGGAATTGCAAGCCTATGCCGGATTTCAACTTCAAAATTCTCAGTAGAATTTGTAGGGATGAAAAAAAAAATTGTAGAGACAACTCAAGAATCAACCACTAAATTTTGGTCTCTATTTTTCACAATGAATGCATATTCTTGAAAATTTTCAAGCATTTCCATAATCAGATTTTTGTAAGCCCTCGTCCTTACACCCTTAGTTTGGTATAATCCCTCAACTTGTTTTATTACAAACTCTAAATCACCACACACTGATATCTTCTTGGCACCCAATTTCGTCAAAATTTCCAAACCCAAAAACAGAGATTCGTATTTTGCCATATTTTTGGTACAGTCAAAGTTAAGTTTAAAGGAGTAAAACTTACTTTCGTCATCAGGAGTAGTAATCCATATGCCTGATCCAGCCCCCTCTCTTCCAAAGTTATATCCACTTCTAAAGTGCAAAAGCCACTTAAGCC
>JAXQQM020091432.1:0-38766 GCA_034641835.2 Pinus albicaulis
TTATTTTGCTGTCGGCTGGTCATATTTTCTTCTTGTAAATCGATCTCCAGCTTTGTCATTGTAAGATCATTGATTGTTGATGAGTTCTTCCAATGCCCTTGATTTGGCTAGCATAGTTTTCAGATGGTTTTCATTTCTTCAATTTCACGCATGGTGACTACTTCGGTCCTAATTCCTCTCATTTGGTTAAGTCTAAATTCTTTTGAAGTAACTCTTCAATGCATTTGTGTCCTTCAACTTCAATTTTAAGACCGTGAACTTGTTCTTCAAGAGTTTTGGAATGGATCTTCTTCGCCTTGAGATCTTTTATAAGCTTGATTGCTTCCTCATAAAATTCTTCTATGGTCCATCTTTCTTCTTCGTTGTTTGATACCTCTTGTTTATTGTGCTTGGGTTTATTGTGCTTAGCCATAAACAATACTCTCTCATTGGCTTCTTCTTAACTGTCATTGTCTTCATCGGACGATGAGCTATCTTCTTTAGAGAGAAAGTTCCTTTTGGATCCTTCCTTGTTGAATTTCTTAAAGCCTTTCTTTTCTTTTGAGTTGAAATTAATTTTTTTTGGACATTTTGCTGCAAAATTCCCTACCTCATTACAACTGAAACATATCAATGGAAGTTTACCTTGGAATTTTCCCTTACCAATTTTTAGTTTTCTCATGAAGTAAACATATTCTTCATCTAAAAGACCTTCTTCATCATCTCCCTTTTCCTCACACTTGCAGGTGCATGTCTTTTCAATTGAAGGTTGTTTATCCTTATTAGTTTTCTTAGATGCAACAAACACAGTTTCTAGATGCGAAGTAACCTCTTTTTCATCAAGTCTCATTTCATATGCTATGAGAACTCAATGTAAAAATTCTCTTTGCTGAGTTTGTCCAGATTTGCACTGTATTCTAAGACCGATACCTTTGGGTTGAATCTCCCTGGTAATGTTCTAAGAATCTTTTGTATAATAGTCTTCTCATCAACTGGCTCTCCCAATCCTTCCAGAGTATTGGTTATTTCATCAACATATTGGAAGTATGCAACAATGTTGCAATCTTCTTTCATTTTGAGTGTTAAGTCCCTATATTAATAGTGTAGTCCCTTATTATGTTAGTGTAGCCCCACTTATTATTATTATTGTACCCCTGTAACCCCCATATTTTTATTATTGTGCCCTTACATTATTATTTTTAGGTCGGCTAGGATTACATTATGGCCCCACTAGGATTATATTGTGGCCCCATGGACTCCTATATATAGAAGGAGGTTTTGTTCATTTGTATCATCGAAGAATTGTGCATTTATGTAATTTATTGGAGGTTGCCCCCTCAAAGTGGCTTATTTATAAGGTTTTGATATCTCTTTTCTTCTATTTTTGAAGCTGGTTACACAACATTTGGTATCAGAGCTTTGGATTATGGGGTTTCGCTGCTCCAAACAGGTCATCGTGGCATTTTCGCTATAAATTTTTTTCTACAAAGTTTCAGAAGCTGAACTTTTTAGGGTGCGAAGATGAAATCCTGAGGAAGATTGTCTAAAAGTTTCGGAGCTTGGTTCACAATATTTTCAGAGATATCATCTGTGGAAGCTAGGTATTTGTTCAAGCTCCTAAACTGGTCATCGTGGCATTTTCGCTATAAATATTTTTCTACGAAGGTTCAGAATCTAAAATTTGTATGGTACAAAGCTGAAAGCTTGAGGAAATGTTTCAAAAAATTTCAGAGCTTGGTTCGCAATATTTTTGGAGATATGATCTGTGGAAGGTAGTGCTTTTTCAGGCTCCTGAATTTCATCTCAAAGAGGTGATCATGGGAAAAGTTCAATAACTCTCTCTCTGGGCAGTGGATTTGAGTGGCGTAAAAATTGGTCGCAAGTACACGGACTTTAGTTTCTTGGCTATCAATTTCAGAGACAAAGGACGAAACAGTGACACGCGGCAAGTCCTACAAGTTTTCTCTATTGAACCAGTCCAAAATTAGGTCATTGTGGGAGATTGAACACAACTTTGTATGGGGAATCCAAATTAGATCAGACCTGTGGCATTTGAAAGAAGCTTCAGAGGGCTACTACAAGACGGAGTTTCAGATATTGAATATTTTCAATTACAGAGATAATTCAATTTCAATATCGAGCTCCTCAAAAGAAAGTAAAAGGTGTGTATTGTTTTTCCCGAATTGCATAAATATTGTTTGAAAAATCAGTTTGAAGTGATTCCAAGGGCCTATTGAGAATATATTTCAGTATTGCATTATGAAATGCCTCCTAAAAATAATTCAACACCCATTAATCCCTCATAAATCTATACTATGATGCATGAAGTGGAAGAATTGCAATATGAGATATCAAAATTACGGTACCAAGTGCAACAAATTTCGATCTTACGAAGAGCAACCGAAGCTAACATAGATGGTTTAAAAGAAGAAATGAAGGCTAAGTTGGATGGTTTGAAGGATAAAATAATAGCGAATATGGATGATAAATTAGTGGAAGATGACATTGAGCATCAACAACAAGTTCTCCAACTCTCAAAGGATAACCTAACTTTGGTGCAGAATCTAATGAAACAACAAGAATATCAACATCACATCGAAAGAAGTTTTGAAGTGGTCACAAAAACAAGAAATCGACAAGTACGATCAATTTCAGAGTATCTCAGCAAGTGGAAGAACTTTCCTATAAAATATTCCACATGGGAGGATGAGAATTTTATACAGAAGAATCAAGAAATAATCAAGCGTTGAGGACAACACTTGTTTGAAGGAGAGGGGCGTGTTAAGTCCCTATATTAATAGTGTAGTCCCTTATTATGTTAGTGTAGCCCCACTTATTATTATTATTGTACCCCTGTAACCCCCATATTGTTATTATTGTGCCCTTACATTATTATTTTTAGGTCGGCTAGGATTACATTATGGCCCCACTAAGATTATATTGTGGCCCCATGGACTCCTATATATAGAAGGAGGTTTTGTTCATTTGTGTCATCGAATAATTGTGCATTTATGTAATGTATTGGAGGTTGCCCCCTCGAAGTGGCTTATTTATAAGGCGTTGATATCTCTTTTCTTCTATTTTTGAAGCTGGTTACACAACATTGAGTTGCTCAATTTTTTCTCTATAGATTTGAAGCTTTTCTTCTTTGACATTTGAGTCACCTGCATATATATTCTCAAGCTTGTCCCATACATTTTTGGAAGTTTTACAACCCAACACCTTATGATAAGAAGATTCAATAAGTCCACTGATAATAATATTGTTTTCTTTTGCATCATTTACCAAATTATTCTTACATTGTTCATCTATAGTTGATGTAAATCCATTTTGAACAGTATCCCATACTTCATAAGCTTGCGCCAAGAGATAGACCTCCTTTTTTCCTTTCCAGAGTGCATAATTATTTTCATTGAATAGAGGTACACCATTCTTGGTATGCTCCATGACCTCCTTCCAACTGTTAAATTTCTATTGAAGGAACCAAGCTCTGATACCAATTGTTGGAAATACTGAGAGGGGGGGTGAATCAATATTCCTTTCAATTAGAGAATTAGTTAATCTTAAATTATTATCAATGTTTGTACAATGATAGCAGCAAACAAGAGGAACAAAAATGCACACAATTTTTAAGGTGGAAACCCACTGTGGGACAAAAACCACCTAATGCTTTTCTAATAATTCTTTAATATTCAAATCCAATTGAAAATAAATCTCCAACTTCCTATAATCTAGAAAAGCATTATTCTCCAGCTCCCACTGGATGGATGCTCCAACGCCCGAGATCCTTCAGTAGTCAATTGAATGGATGCCCCAACACCCAATGAGTGACAACTCACCCTAGCACCACCCTACCACCCTATAGAAGAATAAAATAAGAATGGAATCCCATACCAGGGAAAATGGTCAACTTTACAATGATATAGCATGATGTAGAAGAAGAAGATATAATAGACCACAACCCCAACTTTGACACAACCACCTAATGATGATCCTAGACCTCCCAACACTGTGTCTTCAACCCTTGGCAGATAGATACTAGTACAATTTGTACAATAATGTATTTACAATGACTAAGTACAATGATACCTTTAAAATGATTGTATGCAGTGCTGCCCACTTAAAGACTTCATATGATGAACTTCTTGCTGTTGGTATGCACCTTGGTTGCTTATCTTGTCATTCTACCCTCTGTTGCACCTTGCTTTGCTTTGCTTCCATAGAAATTCTGGTCCTTTGCAACCCTTGACAACACATGATCTAACTTTTTCTTGCATTCTAGGAGCTCGATATTGAATCTGGTGTATCTATGTTATTTCAGATCTTCAATATCTGATTTTCGGTCCTGTAGTATTCCTATGAGTTGTATTTCCGATGCCATAGGTTTGACCCAATTTCGATTCTTCAAGGGATATTTATACCCAATGTCTCTCAATTCCCTAATTATGGACTGTTTCAGAAGATCTAACTTTTACAGCCTACCACGTGTCACTATTTCTTCATTCGGCTCTGAAATTGATAGAGCGAAAACTAAAGTTCATGCACTATCTATTATTTTTTACAAAATTCCAATCCGATACTCAGAGAGAGAGTTATGACGCTTTTACCACAGTCACTTATTTGAATTGAATTTCAGGAGCCTGCAAAAACCCTGACTTCCACAGATCATATCTCCAAAAATATTGTGCACCTTGATCTAAAATTTTTATAGCAACTTCCTTAGGATTTCAGCTTCATCTCATAAAAATTTCAGCTTCTGAACCTTCGTAGGAAAAACGTTAGAGGGAAAATTCCACGATGACCTATTTCAGATGGCTGAATCCCTTGCATAAGGAGGAAATGAAGATCACAATTTATATAAATGCTTAAGTTGAGAGGGACTTCAACAAGTGAACGTGGGAGGGATTTTAGGAGCTTAAAAAATATTAATTATGACTTTTCAATGACCCATGCCCCAACCCCATGGGGTTTTAGGCCACTAACTAGGGGTACAAACATGAATATCACTCAAACCATGAATAATTACATGGCGTGCCATATATCAATGGAAAAATCGCAAAAAGTAGAAACCATCAAAAGAATTATTGACCCAGAATATATTAATTTGGTAGGTCAAAATTCCCATGCAATATTGGGTTAGTCCCTAGTGCTTCTTGGGCTGACATCAATGAAAACCGTTGATCAATAACTACTTGAATCATGAGAAGAGTGGTTCACATGCGCATCATCACAAGCGGTGACAAAAGAGTAAGCAGATAAAGAATCTATCGATGTTGAGCCTAAGGTGTTCGCTGAAGGGAGGTCAGGTGAAACATCACGAGGAGTCTCCAAGGGGGATTCCACCGAGGGTCTCATGGATGATGATAGGTAGCAAATGGGGGGCGAAGGTTCTGTCATTTCAACATCAGGAGGGGGAATGTCAATGGGAGCATTAGTGTCCTCCGGCTTTGCCGAAGCCAGACGCACAAATAAGGGAGTAGTGGACTCATTGTGCTTGGCCTCAAATTAGCATAAGGCTTCTAAAGAGAAATGATACTCTTCGAGGCGAGGACAGAGGTGAGTGTAGTGTCCATGGAAATCACACAAAGAACAAGGGTGATTTGTGTGCAATGGTTTGAGTTTCAGGATTGAATCAGGTATAGTGCAATATACGTCTGGGATATCAAATTCCAGAAATGTCTCATTGACCATGCACTTAAGGTGAGGAAAATTCCGACAAGTATGGGTGGCGTGGCCGAAAACATCACACAAAGCACACTAGATGGTACGCTTTGGAGGCCAAAAACGGGTAGGGTTTGTCGGGGCAGCCTTTTCCTTTGATGCCCCCTTGCGAGCTTTTCCATTATTACCCGAAGTGATCGCAACGGGAGGTGGTTCTTGTTGAGGTGTCTGAGGCACTTTTGTAGCAGGAGAATTCATAGAGACCAGTTGAACTAGGGTCAAAGCAAGGTAAGGTTTGGGTTGACCAGGCGGGGTAGCGGCTGGAGGATCGAGGTACCAGATGGGAATCCTAAGGGTCAAGTTAGGAAGAGAGAGGGTGGCCATAACAGGTACTGTCTATACCCCTGGTGGGGGAGCTAGGAACGGTATCTGACCAGGGGGGTAATGACTAGGCGAGATAGTTCCAAGATGTTTAAGGCCCAGAGGAACCATTCCAAGAGGATAAAGGGGCTCATGAGTACTAGCTGAAGGTGAAGGGATATGAGAAGACGGTTCATAAGGTTGATCAGAGGACATCATGAGAATCTGGTAATCGGGGGAACGAGATGGAAGAGGTTGAGTGGCCACTTGACCTTCAGATGGTTGGGTAGCCACAAATCCCTGTTGTGCATCCACCTGCTCTTGAGGGAGTGGTTGTTAGTATGAATCTTTTGTTGCAGTGTACGAAAAAAGACCACTTTAGCTATGCATAACTTATAGCCCTAACATTAAATATGGCTGCCAATATATTTAGATCTTCAGTTAGTTGATCAAGACAAATGCTGAAAAAATCCATATCTATGCATAAAAGACATTAAGCAGTAAAAATAAGGTCTTTATCCATACATCCAATAGACAAGACAAGAATAATATTTTTGAAATAATTTTATATTAAGGGCACCTGGGAGGAAAACAATAAATGTGTTTCCAATTCTCCTCAATGGGATGGGTTCTTGAAACTCCTCAAGACTCTCCAGGGCCTTTCACAGTAGAAAACCTAGACAAACATAGAACTCAAAGGAAGCTCACAAAGTGAAATAATAAAAAAATTGACAATGATAATGGCTCAAAGTCAGACCAAGAGCATAGATCTAGAGTGATCTAATAGGCAACAAAAGGTGAGGAATGGTAGGAGAAACCCTCCTATTTATAACAAAATATTGGGTCATTCTAGATCTTGGTGCATGATTAAAATAATATTAACCAAATCTAGATCCACATTCTATGGAATATTTTATTATACTTGTTGGAGCGGAAAATAATTTGACTTGGGTCAAATCCCTTTATTTGTAAATAATAAATAAATAAATGATTTATTTATTATTTTAAGGAAGTGGTTGAATGATAATTAAAAAAATAATGATTTGTTTAATTATTTATAAATTATTTAGTCATATTTAACAAGGAATATTATTTAAATAAGATTTAAATAATTATTCCTAGAAAATAAGAAGATAAATAAGGATTTATCTAGTTAATTTCCTTGTTTTGGGTTAAATATGACTCGAAATAATAATTAAATTATTGTTTAATTAATTATTCCATGAGGAAAATAAAAAAAAATATAGATTTGTTTAATATTTCCCTTTGGGGTTTCCTGTTTAGACCATAAACAACCTAATAAACGTGTTTTATTAAGTTATTTCACATAGTGAAAGCAATTTTACTTAGGGTAAAATTGGTCTTACATGGTGTACTTGGGTCCATCTAATGATAATAGGTTAGATGACCAAAAAATGGTGTAACATATTGCCCCCTAGCGTGTGAGTGTTAGGAGCAAATCGTATGACCAAAGTACGTTGTAAGAACTCAATCACCAGACATCAAGAGGGAAGTCAGAGAGAGAAATGTAAGGTAGCCTAATGTGCTAGAGAACTAGATCCTAAGGAGATGAGACTTACAAGTGCAACAAGTCTCTTTTTATGAGAGGGTACCTATGCTAAAGGTGGCAAGGGAGGCATACCTATGCCCGCCGAGACAAAGTACAAAAGAATAGTGTGTCCAGTAAACAAGGGACCGAACTGTAAAGTACATGCTGGCATAAACATGAGCCAGATAAGATAAATAATGATAAATCCCACATACATGTTGTGCCTGGGATAACAGCCAGGACTTATACAGTAATATCTGAGTATATGAGATACAAATACAACCCAATTGCCCCTTATAAATGGGGAAAGGCTCGCAAAATCTGAATGATACCTGAAAATAACAGAGGTGCTATAAGCGGCTAAGGCCGACATCATCAAATATATGGAGCTGCATCAAGGGTTCAATGAAGAGGTCATTTGGGCATGTGGGGGGCTACCTATAGGGCCACCCCCTCATGAGGGTTGAGACATCTCATAAACACCCAGGAACCACCGATATCAGCTGCTACATCACTGAACCATAAAGTATACGGATCTTGATCATGCTGAAAGGAGCTAGAGCTGAGAAACAATCAAGTCAAAGGGAAATAATGAGTCTCTTTGCCTGATTCGGGGCACCAAATAAGAGTGGAAGCTGGAACCAAGGTACACCACCCTCTAGACCTGTCTTCTGGAATGAATGAGCTGATGCTGATAGAATGAGGTCCGCCATAGGTGAGGCAATAAGGGATCCTCAACTAAGGCGTGAGAGAAAATAGTAGAGTGACTAACAAACTCACACCAATGATGATGATGAAATGGGGGGTACTAAGTAGCGAATGGACGACTTCCCTTGTTAACGCATAAAGGGCATGAATGAATTGGTAGCGACTGACACAATATCAGGATGGATATGGGATAGTGAGACTGAAGGCCATAATGTGCGAGACGAGAGAGGGACCAAGCAATGAAGGATGAAGGACTATAGCGGGATACAAAGGGACTCCTGATAGACTCCATGAATGTAATGATGACTCAACTTGGATGCTCTAAAAAATGGTGACTCGATGGTGCTGCCACATAGTAAAGGTCTAATGGGGGACCATAAAAGCATGAGTAAAAGAGGGTATCTCATGACGAAAATCAACATGAACAAGGACAAGTAAGGAGGCAAAGTGGTGCCCCAAGTACAAGTTTTGTAAGTGACGAAATCCGATTTGGAGGAGAGGTGAATAAACCCTTCTTGGACAAAATTTGTCTAGGTGAAGTATCAAATCATGAAAAACTAACAGATACCCATGTGAGTGCTCTGTGAGAGCTTTCCAACGGTGCAGAAGGTTTGTCAAACGGTGTTATGGTGGGGCCGCAGCAGCCAAAAGAAAAATCAGGGGTTTTCTTCTAATAGGGTGTTTTCCCTCCAAATGCATTCATTTTATTGTGAATCTATGGTGAACGTAGAGAGGAGAGAAGGCCCTAAATCTTGCGATGATCGTAGTGGACAAACCGACCGTTGGAATCGATATTTGTCAGTTGCAGGTAAGAGGCCTAATCCTACTCTTTCTTTTTGATGGATTGAAAGTTCATATTAGGGTCCTAAATCTCAAGAAAAGACCCTCCCTCATCTTGACGGCCGGGTCACACTAGTTGGGCCAAAAAATGTGACCTGGGAAGCAGGTTTTGGCCTAAAAAGTGTGACCTATCCTAGGATCTGGCCAAAAAAAGCGACCTGTCAGATGGAGGGGATTTCAATGTTGTTGTGGAGAACTAGAAGTAGGGGAAGAACCAAAAGTAGGGGGAGAACCAAAAGAATCAGAGGAGGAGTCGGAGTGCGGACTCAGGGGAGGACTAACTTGACGACGGTGGGAAGGAGCAAGTTGACCAACCGGAAACTGAGGGTGAAGGCCAAGAAGTCTCTGGGATGTACGCCTTGGGGGTGTAATGATGACGGCGCAAAGGGAAGAAGAATGACCAACAAGGGCAGGGGGGGTGCAGAATCAAGTGATTACAATGTCGAAACAAAGGTAGAGAGGTGCAGTTTCAATTGATTTTTAATTCTTTGCCTCGTAGTGTTAACTAGGCTCTTCTTTGCTTCGGGTCAGTGTGTGGTGTGTGTTGATTTTAATTTTTAAACCCAAACGTTTTGAGAGAAAAATAAAAGTGTGTTGCGTAACTGAAAATAAATCTACAGAGAATAGTATATAATGATGAAATAACAAAAAATTAACAGCTAACAATGCATCAATCTAACCCAAGGAGGTGGATCTCTAAAAAATAGTCTAAAAGAGGGAAAAAATCTAATCAAAACACACTGAAAAAGGGTCAATAGATCTAAGGTCGTAGGGACAGGGATTTAAAAGATAAATCTGCTGGAAAGAGGTGCAGAAAACAACAAAGAGGCAGAGGCAAGGTTGCTGCAAAAAAGGAGGAAATCAACTAAAGGTAGAAGGGACAAGGAGGTGAACCTAGAGGAAAACCCAAACAAAACTATATGAGGTGGTTTGAAAGGGAGAAGAGCTGATCTAAAAGGGATCTAAAGGTGAGGTATCAGATCTGAAAAGAAAAAAAAGCTGAAACTCTAAAAATTCAGACGTCTGAAATAGCTAAAAATATTCCACAAAAAGTGGAGGGTATTAAAGCCCTAAGGGGCTAGATTCCCACTTAGTTGAGTAAAACAGATTAGAAACAAGTCTAAACGGGCTAAGACAGAGGCTCAAAAACCCTGACAAAAGCTTTAGACAAACCTAGAAAAATTGCTGAAAATTTGCAGAAAAAAGTGTAGGTCGCAAGTTATGCCCTGTTTTCTATCCAGGTCACAGATTCTGGGCTGAAAAGTGCGTCCTGCAGTCCAGGTCACAAGTTTTGGGCCAAAAAGTGTGACCTGCAACTTTGGCTGTCTCGGCGGCAGATTTGAGAAAAATTCTCCATCTCAGTTGTGACTGATGTCTGTTACCTGCACAATAGGGCCAGAAACACAAGAAGTTAGAAATTTTAATGTTTGGGGGTTTTATAGGTGAAAAACAACATAAAAATAGAAAAACAAAAAACTGAAAAGAAAACGTACGGACTGAAACAACGGGATATGTAGGAATATGAAAAACAACAGTGGTCATAAATGAAAACCCGTGTGGAGTTACCAGTTGTTAGTATGAATCTTTTGTTGAAGTGTACGAAAAAAGACCACTTTAGCTATGCATAACTTATAGCCCTAACATTAAATATGGCTACCAATATCTTCATATCTCTAGTTAGTTGATCAAGACAAATGCTGCAAATATCCAGATCTATGCATAAAAAGACATTAAGCAGTAAAAATAAGGTTTTGCTCCATACATCCAATAGACAAGACAAGAACAATATTTTTGAAACAACTTTATATTAAGGGCACCTAGGAGGAAAAAACGAAAGGTGTTTTCAATTCTCCTCAATGGGATGGGTTCTTGAAAGTCCTCAGCACTTCAGATGTAGAATTTCTCTCTCTTGTTCGTGTAGAAAACCCAGACAAACATAGAACTCAAAGGAAGGTCATAAAGTGAAATAATAGAAAATTTGACAATGATAATGGCTCAAGGTTAGACCAAGAGAATAGATCTAGAGTGATCTAATAGGAAACAAAAGGTGAGGAATGGTAGGAGAAACCCTCCTATTTATAAGAAAATATTGGGTCATTCTAGATCTTGGTGCATGATTAAAATAATATTAACCAAATCTAGATCCACCTTTTATGGAATATTTTATTATATTTGTTGGAGGGGAAAAGAATTTGACTTGGGTCAAATCCCTTTATTTGTAAATAATAAATAAATAAATAATTTATTTATTATTTTAAGGAAGTGGTTGAATGATAATTAAATAAATAATGATTCATTTAATTATTTATAAATGATTTAGTCATATTTAACAAGGAATATTATTTAAATAAGATTTAAATAATTATTCCTAGAAAATAAGAAGATAAATAAGGATTTATCTAATTAATTTTCTTGTTTTGGGTTAAATATGACCCGGAATAATAATTAAATTATTGTTTAATTAATTATTCCATGAGGAAAATCAAACAAATATAGATTTGTTTAATATTTCCCTTTGGGGTTTCCTATTTAGACCATAAAAAACCTAATAAATGTGTTTTATTAAGTTATTTCACATAGTGAAAGCAATTTTAGTTAGGGTAAAATTGGTCTTACATGGTGTACTTGGGTCCATCTAATGATAATAGGTTAGATGACCAAAAAATGGTGTAACACCGGTAACTGCTATTGCAGGGGTTGAGAAGGCAAGGGAGGTGGAGGTGCTGATGCTGGAAGAGCTGGAGCACCAAGTTGTGGATACGGATAATAAGGGGGTTGGGTAACAGTGTGGTAAACAGGAGGTTGGGCCCAAAGAGGAGGCATGATGTATCCTGGATACATTCTACCGAGAGGGGGAAAAGTGTGGGAGGTACTGCCCCCCCCCGCCTCCCCCCCAAGAAAACTGTAACCCATGGGAGGTTGAGCGTATGGATGAGAGAGAGCTCCAACGATACCGTCAGTGGCATGAGGTGCCCCTGATGTGTTGGCACCACCGTGTCTGGGGAGATCAGGTAGAACGGTATAAACATAACCCATCTAACCGTAGGTCAGCTCATATTTTAACGCCATTTGGAGGGCGGCTTCTTCGGTTTGAGAAAAAATTGATACAACATCTTTCCTGATAGGAGGCAAGAGAGATCTAAGGAAGCAGTCCATGTAGACACGATCTTCAAAGGTATGGGATTGAAATAGGCTCTTTCTTCTCCACCATTCCTGGACATGATCGAATAGGCGGGTCACAGATGATTGATGGAAAGAAGTCAAAAGTTTGATATTAGTGTCATAACGAAGGCGAAGCTGGAAGTAAGATAAAAAAGCCTGGGCATGAGTCGCAAAGGTGGTATGAGAGTAAGTGGCCTGATCAACATACTGCTTAGAAGCTTCACCTGTAAGCGTTCATTGGAACAATCGAAGATGGATAGAGTCATCAGTAATGGAGTTAGATGAACACCACATGTGGAAATATCAAACATGATTTGAAGGATATTCTCCAGCAAGGCCTTCAAACTTTGGGATGTCGAAAGGGAGCTTTCTTGGCATAGCAGGCCAACTAGTGTCATGGTGTATAGGGTCATTTATTAACTGGTCCAAATCAGGGAGGCTGAGGCCTGCCATGAAGGGGAGTAAGGGGGTAGGCGGGGTAGCGTCCATTGCGGTCCCACTAGTGGTATTCCCAACCTAAGGGCCAGGGTTACCACTAGCAGCAGGTCCTGCACCAGACATGGTGAAGGTTTCAAGGGGAGATCCGAAGGTGGAATGAGAAGGAGAACCCAAAGGACCAGAAGAAGAGTCGGTGTGTGGACTCGGTGGAGGACTAACTCGACCCCTACGTGGAGGAGTAAGTCGTCCTACCGAAAACTGAGGATGAAGTCCAAGAAGTCTCTATGATAAATGCCTTGGTGGCACAATGGTGACGACACAAACATGGAACAAAGGAAAAGGGGAACCAACAAAGGTAGGGAGGTGCAAGATCAACTGATTACAATGTTCAAACAAGGGCAGGGAGGTGCAGGATCAATTGATTTCAATGTTTTTAGAGTCTTTTCTTGGCAGTGTTAACCAAGCCCTTTTTTGCTTAGGGTGTGTGTGTAAAAGTGTGTAAATTTAATTTTTAAACCCAAAATTTTGTAGAGAATAAAAAATGTGTTGTATAACTGTAAATAAACCTACAAATGATAGTATATAGGCCTACAAAAACATAAAATAAACAGCTAATAATGCAATAATCTAAACCCAAGGAGGCGAGTCTCTCAACAACTAGTCTATAGGTGAGTAAAAAACTAATCAAAACAAAATAAAAAATACAATAGATCTAAGGTCAAGAGGGATAGGGATCTAAAAGAAAAAATCTGCTAGAAAGTGGTGTAGAAAACAACAACAAATTAGAGGAAACTTTGTTGTAAAAAAGGTGCTGAAAGGCTATCTCCTGAAAGGAAACGGAGTGAACCCTAGAGGAAAAACCAAAAAAAGCTACATGAGGTGATGTGGATGGATAACAAGCCAATCTGAAGCGGATATCATGGTGAGGTATCAGATCTAAAAAAATGGCTGAAGACTCTAAAATTTTAGACAACCTGCAACAACAAAAACTCTTCCACAAAAATTGGAGGGTACTGAAGCCTAGGGGGCTAGGTTCCCACTTAGTTGAGTGAAACAGAACAAGTACAGGTCCAAAATGAGTAGAGATGGAGGTCAGACAACCCTGAACATAGGCTCAGACAAACCCAGAAAAGTTTCCAAAAAATTCGTGCAAAAAGCCCAGGTCGCAGTTTCTGACCTGTTTTCAGCAGAGGTCACAGTTTTTGGGCTGAAAAGTGTGCCTTAAAGGTCCAGGTCATATGTTTTGTGCCAAAAAGTGTGACCTACACTTCCGGCACTCTCAGCGGCATGTTTCAGAAAAGGTTGTCGTCTCAGTTGCGGCTGATGTATGTCACCTGCAGAATAGATTCAAAAACACACAGATGTCAGAATTTTTATCGTTTTAGGGTTTTTATAGGTTAAAAAGAACATAAGGAAAACAAAAACAAGGGGCTGATGAGATATCCTAGGGTTTGAAGCAGCTGGATATTCAAGGATTAGAGAAACGACAACCGTCATAATCGTAAACCCGTGTGGAGTCGACAGTTGTTAGTATGAATCTTAATTCCAAGCGTATGAAAAAAGACCACTTTAGCTGCGCATAACAAGTAGCCCTAACATTAGAAACGACTGCTAATATCTTTAGATCTGCAGTTAGGTGATCAAGATAAATTTTGCAAAAATCTAGATCTATGCATTAGAAGACATTAAACAGTAAAAAAAACAATATTTACTCCATGCATCCAATAGACAGGACAAGAATATATCAAATGAATTTTGTATTAATGGCACTTGGGAGGAAAACACAAGAGGATGTTCCTAGTTGTCCTCAATGGGATGGGTTCTTATAAGTCCTCAACACTTTAGATCTAGAATTCCTCTCTCCTGATGGTGTAGAAAACCGAGACAAAAATGGAAAAAAATGGCTATGAAGGTGGATCAATAGCCAGACCAAAAGTTTAGATCCAGAGTGATCTTTAGGCAACAAAAGGTGATAAGTGAATGGGAAAACCCTTCTATTTATTCGAAAATATTGAGTTAGTCTAGATATTGGTGCATAATTAAAATATTATTAACCAAATCAAGATCCAACTTTTATGGAATATTTTATTATATTTATTGGAGGGAAAAGGACTTTGACTTGGGTCAAATCCCTTTATTTGTAAATAATAAATAAATAAATGATTTATTTATCATTTTAAGGATGTGGTTGAGTAATAACTAAAAAAATAATGATTTATTTAATTATTTAAGGGTGATTTAGTCATATTTAACAAAGAATATTATTTAAATAAGGTTTAAATAACTATTCTTTAGGAAATAATAAGATAAATAATGATTTATCTAATTAATTTCCTTGTTTTGGGTTAAATATAACGAGGAATATTAATCAAACTGCTGGTTAATTAATTATTCTTTGAGGAAAATCAAACAACTATAGATTTATTTAATATTTCCTCATGGGGTTTCCTGTTTAGACCATAATCAACTTAATAAAGGTGTTTTACTAAGTTATTTTTCATAGTGAATGCGATTTTACATAGGGTAAAATTGGTCTTACATGGTGTACTTGGGTCCATCTAATAAAAATGGGTTAGATGACCAAAAAATGGTGTAACACATGATCTAAAATGTCCAAATATTGCCACAAATGTCCCGCTAATACCTGCCAACAAGGAAACGATGTGACGATATTTTCATTACTTGACGGATTCATAACAGGAAAAATGGAGAATTGAAAATCCAAGTCACTTCCACTAAAGCATTTTTTTCAAAATATCGTTTTTTCCATTCATTCACCATTGACAAATTGTTGTTCTTGGAAATAAATTGATGTTCCCTTAGCAAACAAAATTATTGAAACTAAAATATGATGCAGCTAATACTGCACAAATCAGAATATGTGTGGAAGAATAGAGTTCAGAAACTCTTTTAATACCAAAACATCGATTTGCATAGTCTTCAAATAAACCACCATTCAAAAATTAATATACATCACATATTAACACAAAAGTATATTTAAACCAAGACAATATGCATGTAATTTCTCTCTACGGATTCTACAACCAATACAGAGCAATTTCTGTCGAATCACATTTACAAACTGTTCCTTCTGATCTATTGTTGGGAAAAATAATGAGAGGGGGGGGTGAATTAGTATTTAGAGCTGACTTAAAAACTTTTCACTTTTTGTTTCTCTTAAACCCATACGTTAGTTTACTGAACCCAACTCGCATATAAATGTGGATATCCTTAAGAAAACTTGCATATGTCCAGAGATCTTATTATAAGTTTAATTCTTTACTTAGATCATTGCATCATTCATTCATCAGATGTTTAGTAAGAAGTAAGCATGTGCAGTAATAACAGAATAAACCATCACACATAAGCAACACACATGAACACCAGTATTTAAGGTGGAAACCCAATTCCGGAGAAAACCACCACTGGTGTCGTCTCTGTCTTCAATATTTATTATAAAGAAAACTTCTTACAATTTTGTACTGGCGCAGACTCATACCAGCACGTAGCCACCCACCTGCAGAAAGGCTACAACCTCCTATCGTTCTCCAGCCACTACTGGAAGGGAGCTCCAACCCCCTGATTTTAACACTAGCTTCTACTGGCAGGATACTTTCACTTTCATACAAAAGGCTTCAACCCTCATATCCACCAGATTTCTTCAATTTCTTCATCAGACTTCCTTCAGGTCTTCATCATTTCTTTGCCGATCATCGTAGAGATTCATCATTTCTAGATCATATCCATAGGTGCATCATATATGCAGATATCTCTTAAAGAGATTTATTTATTAACAACCCTTCCACATGCACACACTGTATTATGATCCTCTTCACCTTATATAGTTTATCCTTTATCAATATAATGAGTCAAAACCACTCAACCGCTAATGGTATTCCTGGACGGGATCAAAATAGGTAATCCAGCGGGGTCTACCCAAGCCCCAAACAACTTTTCATTGTTTTATTTTCTTGATCTGGAAATTAATTAATCTAAGGCTTTTTAATATCTCAATCTAAGATTGAGATATTAATCCAATTCCCCCTTTATTTGTTACAAACATTAACGTGCCACTGACTTATGTAAGAACCCAGAAGTAATATATATCCATATAACCTTTCGGGCCCTTCAATAATATTTAATCTTCGACTTGGGGGTGAAGATCTCGGCATAAAAAAAAAACATATATTGAACCATTAATGTGAATGGAAATTGGGTCCCACACCCTTAATACACGACATAATACTTTGGGTTAAACCCACAAACCTCAATACATGCATATGGGCCCCAACGTTAACAATTCTCTCCATTCGATGGTTTTTATCACGTCGCGCCGCCTCATTTGATCGGACAGATATCGCTCGGCAAAGACGCGCGAACAATAACGCGCGATGGGCACCGTACTTTGGTTAACCTTCGCGCATCTTCCTCATACAACCACCGTCTGATGGCTTCCCTCCAGATCGACGATGCTCAACAATATCGCGCAAAATCCTTGGTCGAACGTTAACGTACGATGGCGCGTAGTGATGGTGGTTTTGTAAATACGCTCAGGGACCCGTGTCACTCGTTCTATGGAATTGCTCCCAGCCTCTTGAATACCGCTTGCCCATTGAGAGTGGTGCGATGAAAACCGAAAACCCCCTTCACTGTTTATTTCGCTCGTGGTTGCTATCCTTCGTTCAAGGTTTCGTCCGTCTTTATTTCGTCATTGCTACGTTTCTCCACGAAAGCATAACTTTGTTTTAATTTTTCTTCCTCCGCGTTATCAGTTCACATAACCATAATACTGTTATACAGCTTCGATGAAATCCTTATGAACTATTCGACTCGGTTCTTTTGCATGCAATAGGAACACCTTTCTTTGTATTGTCTAACACATGCGGAACACACTATTACTTTGACCGATAGAGCTTATGTGCCCTGCACACACAGAGCACATCCATGGCTCACTCTACCAATAGGACTTCACACAGAGTTTCAGGGCATTCCATACGAGAATTGAACCAATCAATACCCAAATATTCTCGGTATTCTCCACCCATTAGAGTATCGCCAGAACTCAATCATACACAGGATTTCCTTTATCCTCCATCAGGATGCATACATACACCGAAATTATTCAAGGAAATCTTCACACGTGATTAAATCTTCCTTATTTACATCAAATTTCCCATTAAATACAGAGCTTCGTTCAATTCACATTTAGTTGTATATTCTGCTTGTATAGAACTGCTGATGGTTGGGCCTTTTGATAGGAACTTTAATTATCAGCGTAGAAATGCCAACAATCTCCCCCTTTGGACTTGATGGCAACCATGACTAGAAATACATTCAGCAATATTCTCCCCCTTTAACATCAAGGGCAAAGGATAGATCAAGATACTTTGTACCGACAATACCATGCTCCCCTTGAGATCATGTTGCCTCTTCAAACATAATTAGAATGCCAACAATGCATCCTTTCCACAAGACCAATGCGCCCCCTTAACCTATGCATCCAGAGATACCCAACAGCACCACAGCTGTGCTGAAGAATGCTAACCTAGAAAAAATTTGTCAGCAACTGCCCATACGCGGTTTTCTGTATTTAAGTAGATCTGATCTTCTGCATGGCAGAGACTACTCCCAGCTTCTGTCTGATATATTCAAACGCTTCCCTGGGTAAAGGTTTGGTAAATATATTAGCAACTTGTTCTTTGGAGGGCACATATTCCAACTTCACCTTTTGTTCAAGCACTTGTTCACGTAAGAAGTGATACTTGATGGGAATGTGCTTGATCTTGGGATGCATAACAGGATTCTTTGAGATACTGATGGCACTTGTGTTATCACACATAATGGATATAGGAGGTGAACATTTGATTTGAAAATCTTATAAGGTTTGCATCATCCGGATAATTTGAGTGCAACATGATGTGGTAGCCACATATTCTGCTTCTGCTCTAGATAAGGCAATAGAGCTTTGCTTCTTGCTGAACCAAGATACTAACCAGAGCCCCATGTAGAATGCACCACCACTAGTGCTTTTCCAATCATCAACATTTCCAGCCCAATCTGCATCAGTGTAAGCATGAAGTGTAAGATCAGAATTCTTTGGATACCATAGTCAAAAGTCTTGAGTTCCTTATAGATATTTGAATATTATTTTCACAGCCTGAAGGTGAGACTCTTTTGGATTAGCTTGGAATTTTCCAACAATCCCAACTACATGCATAATGTTTGGTCTTGTCCCAGTGAGATAAAGTAGACTTCCTATCATAGATCTGTATTCTGGTTGATTCACCATGGGGGAATCATCATTAGAACTGAGATTACATCCGGTTATAATTGGTGTACTTACAGGTTTGCAATCTTCCATGCCATACTTTTTCATAATTTTCTTAAGATATTTTGTTTGTGATAATAATATGCCATTTGTTGCTTGTTGCACTTGCAAGCCAAGAAAGAATGTTAGTTCCCCAAGTAAATACATTTCAAATTCTTGCTGCATATCAGAAGAAAATTTCTGACTCATAGACTCTTCATTACTTCCAAAAATGATATCATCAACATATACAACCACAATCAATAGTTTATCATTTTTAGTTTTTTTGTATAAGTTGCTATCAGCAGACCCCTTTGAAAATCCTTGTTGATGAAGATATTTGTCAAGACGATAATACCATGCCCTTGGAGCTTGTTTGAGACCATATAGAGCCTTTTTAAGTCTACAAACAAGATTTTCATCATTTCCCAAAATGAATCCTTCTGGTTGTTCTATATAAACTTCTTCTTCTAGATCTCCATTGAGAAAAGAAGCTTTAACATCCATTTGATAAACTTTGATTTGTTGGAATATTGAAAAAGCAAGAAACATTCTTATGGCTTCAAGTATAGCTACAGGAGCAAAATTTTCTTTAAATTCTATACCTTATTGTTGAGCATACCCCTTGCAAACAAGTCTAGCTTTATTTCTTATAACATCCCCATTCTCATTTAACTTGTTTTTGAATATCCAGTTAGTTCCAATGGCATTTTTGTCATGAGGTCTTGGTACTAATTCCCAAGTGTGATTCTTTTCAATTTGATCAAGCTCTTCATTCATGGCTTGAATCCAACATTCATCTTTGCTAGCTTGATTGACATTGTGTGGTTCAATAGTGGATAGAAATGCCAGATAGCTAGAAGATCCTACAAGATTCCTTCTTGTTTGTACACCTGATCCCTTTTCTCCCAAAATTTGAGATTCTGGATGATTCTTTTGAACATATCTGGATGGAGCCTTATTAGATAAATTATCTTCAGGTTCTTCATTGGGTTCACTGTCTACATCATTCCCATTTGATGTAGAAGGATATATGTCATCATCGTCTTATGTTGTTTGTTTTTCTTCTTTTGGAGCTACAGGAGACTCATCAATAACAACATCAATAAATTCAACAATCTTCCGAAGTCTTTTCTTGTAACATTTATATGCTCTACTTCTAAAGGAGTAACCAAGAAGTATTCCTTCATCTGCTTTGGGTTTAAACTTGCCAAGCTTTTCAACATTATTTTTGATAAAGCATTTGCTTCCAAAAACTCTAAAATGCTTCACAGTGGGAGGATTACCATACCATAGTTCAGATGGAGTTTTACCAGTATTTACACGAACATGTGCCTTGTTAAGAATATTTACTGCTATATGTGCTGCTTCTCCCCAAAATGTGTCAGGTCTTCCAAAATCATCAAGCATAGCTCTAGCCATTTGTTGAACTGTTATATTCATTCTTTCTGCTACTCCATTTTGTTGTGGAGTACCTGCTACCGAAAACTATCTTTTTATACCATGTTGTTCACAAAATTCAAGGAATTCATCTGATGTATATTCTCCTCCTCGATCAGATCTGAGACACTTGATTTTTAGATCTAATTAATTTTCAAATAGTGCTTTGTAGATCTGAAATTTCTCAAATTATTCATCTTTGTGTTTAAGCAACCCAATCCAACACATTCTAGAGAAATCATCAATAAATAAGATATAGTATTGTTCACCACGTGGTGAATTTTTCTTCACAGGTCCACATATGTCAGTATGAATGAGTTCAAGAGGCTTACTTGATGATCCTTCCTTGGCATTAAATTTCACTCCGGTCTGCTTACCGAATTGGCAAGATTTTCATATGATACTTTCAGGTAGAGTAATATTGGGAAGATCATGAACAACTTTAAGTCTGCTTGATTTGTTGATTTGAGAGAAGCTCAGATGCCCCAACCTTCTATGCCATAGCCAGTTTTCTGAAGATTTACTCAAGTAACATTGTTCTTTGCAGTTCTTCAATACATACAGGTTGCTTGGAGTTCTTTTTCCTTTTATAATTGTTTTACTTGTATCAAGATCACGTACCACACATTCTTTTGAACTAAAGACAACTTCAGTTCCTTGATCACACATTTGACTTACACTTAACAGGTTATGCTTTAATCCATCTACATACATGACATTATTAGCTTTCACCTTTTCTTTTAGAAAAATAGACCCTTTCCCCTTAATAACAGCAGGAGTATCATTTCCAAATGTAACATTCTTCTCTTTTTCTAGAGCACTATATGCAAGAAGTTTGTTTTTGTCACCTGTCATGTGTTTAGAGCATCCACTGTCAATGTACCATTGATTTTCTTCACCTTCTGCAAATAAAGCTATGCCACAATTTTCAACCTGTAATTCCTTCTTTTTCCACACTTTGGAGCTTGAAGGAAATTTCTCTTTTGGCTGGATTTTTCTCCTGCATTCAGATTCTTCATGGCAAAAGTTATTGCAATAAGCACATTCAACTTCATTTTGAAGAGGAGAAAAGTCGTTATAGGTATTCTTCTTTGTTCCAATATCCCTCCTTTTCTTTCTTGCTTCTCTTGTCATAATGGTTTTGTATGCAACACACTGAAAAACTTTATGACCAAAATTGTGACATGAGAAACATTGTTCATTGAAGAAGAATTTTCTGCGATCATGAAATCTTCTACTTGAATTTACCTGTTGGTTGGTGTTTCTTTGAAAGGTATTCTTGTTAGTGTTCTTTGAATTGAGCTGGTCATGCTTTACCTGTGAAGATTCTTTATTCCCTTGCTGAGTGGCAGAATGTTGTATACTAGGTATAGTTGCTTTTAGATAGTTTGGTGCTAAAGTCTGAGAAGATTCTCTGATATATCCAAGACCTGTCTTTATAAAAGGAGAACGTTGTACCTTGATAATCTCATCTAAGGTTTCAGATCCTTTAGCAAATCTAAGATTCAAAGTCTTCACTTTCTCAATCTCTTTTCTTAGACTTACTATTTCACATTCTAATTTCTCATTGTGTTTCATATTTTCTTCATGTTGATTTTTTAGAGTTTCTATGGATATTTTACTTTCTTCTAAGCATATTTTACTTTCTTCTAAGCATATTTTGAGTTGATTGAATTCATCAAGAAAATAATTTTCCTTTAAAGCATCCATAAAAGTATATTTTTCTTCTCTATATTCCTTTTCAAATGCCATGAGAAGTCTAAGATATTGTTCACATTCTTCCTCACTGTCAGATAACCCGTCACTGTCTTCATGAGTATAGTAACTTTTTCTAGTGCTAAACTGGTTTTTATTCCTTCTTGCTACATCCTTTCCTTTTTCATGTGTTTCTTTGTGAGGACACTTAGCAGCATAATGACCAACTCTTCCACAAGAAAAACATTTGAAAGGAAGCTTACCTCTAAACCGTCCTGTACCAGGTTGGAGTTTCTTTACAAAATTTACCTCATCTTCTTCTGAGATATACCCTGATCCTTTTTTTTCTTGTACTTATTTCCCTTTTGTAGAAGCTCTAAAGACAATTTCTTTGACTTCAGATGGTCCCCCTCTTCTCATTTCATATGCAGTTAGTATGCTATGAAGTTTCACCACAGTAAGATTTTGAAGATCCTTTTTTTCTTCAAGAGCAGCAACTTTTGACTCAAATTTTGTCATTAGTGATCTTAAAACTTTCTCAACCAAAGTAGATTCGGTTATTGTTTCTCCCAAATTTCTCATACAATTTACAATACCATCAAGACGTAAAAAGAAATTGGCAATGCTCTCCTCATTATGCATTTTTAGATTCTCATATTAAATTCTGAGAGTTTGGAGTTTAGCACTTTTTACCTTTGCATCACCTTCATAACTTAGAATGATTTTGTCCCATATGGCCTTTTCTATATTCAGCTGCATGACTTTGACAAATTCTGATTCAGTTAGACTTCCCAATAGAGCATTGACCACTTTTGCATTTGTTTCGTAATTTTTTCTTTCCGTTGGATCTGTTGGTACTATGACTGGATATTGATATCCTCCTTCAACAATAGCCCATACATCTGCTCCCAGAGACTGAAGATAGGATCTCATCCTTGTTTTCCAGAAGATTAAATTGTTTCCGTCAAAGAGCGGAGGCCTGATAGATGTTGTTCCATATTGATTGCTCATCTTGATTGATCTTCCTTCTAGCGGCTAAGATTTTTCAGAAGGACCTGATCTTATACCAATTGTTGGGAAAAATACTGAGAGGGGGGGTGAATTAGTATTTAGAGCTGACTGAAAATTTTTTCACTTTTTGTTTCTCTTAAACCCATACATTATTTTACTGAACCCAACTCACATATAAATGTGGATATCCTTAAGAAAACTTGCATATGTCCAGAGATATTATTATACATTTAATTCTTTACTTAGATCATTGCATCATTTATTCATCAGATGTTTAGTAAGCAGTAAGCATGTGCAGTAATAACAGAATAAACCATCACACATAAGAAACACACATGAACACGAGTATTTAAGGTGGAAACGCAATTCGGGAGAAAACCACCGTTGTTGTCGTCTCTGTCTTCAATATTTATTATAAAGAAAAGTTCTTAAAATTTTGTACTGGCACAAACTCATACCAGCACGCAGGCACCCACCTGCAGAAAGGCTACAACCTCCTCTCTTTCTCCAGCCACTACTGGAAGGGAGCTCCAACCCCCTGATTTTAACACCAGCTTCTACTGGCAGGATACTTCCACTTTCATACAGAAGGCTTCAACCCTTAGATCCACCAGATTTCTTCAATTTCTTCATCAGACTTCCGTCAGGTCTTCATCATTTCTTTTGCCGATCATCGTAGAGATTCATCATTTCTAGATCATATCCATAGGTGCATCATATATGCAGATATCTCTTAAAGAGATTTATTTATTAACAACCCTTTCACATGCACACACTGTATTATGATCCTCTTCTCCTTATATAGTTTAGCCTTTATCAATACCATGAGTCAAAACCACTCAACAGCTAATGGTATTCCTGGACAGGATCAAAATAGGTAATCTAGCGGGGTCTACCCAAGCCCCAAACAACTTTTCATTATTTTATTTTCTTGATCTGGCAAATAAATAATCTAAGGCTTTTTAATATCTCAATCTGAGATTGAGATATTAATCCAATTCCCCCTTTAGTTGTTACAAACATTAACGTGCCGCTGACTTATATAAAAACCCAACAGTAATATATATCCAGATAACCTTTCGGGCCCTTCAATAATATTTAATCTTCTACTTGGGGGTGAAGATCTCGGCATAACACAAAAACGTATATTGAACCAGTAATGTGAAGGGAAATCGGGTCCCACACCCTTAATACATGACATAATACTTTGGGTTAAACCCGCAAACCTGAATACATGCGTATGGGCCCCAACGTTAACAGTCGTCTCCATTCGACATTTGTTATCGCGTCACACCGCCTCATTTGATCGAACGGATATCGCTCGGCGAAGATGCGCGAACAATAACGCGCGATGGCTGCCATACTTTGGTTAACCTTCGTGCATTTTCCTCATACGACCACCGTCCGATGGCTTCCCTCCAGATCGACGGTGATAAAAAATATTGCGTGGCATCCTTGGTCGAACGTTAACGTGCGATGGCGTGCAGTGATGGCGGTTTTGTAAATATGCTCAGGGACGCGTGTCACTCATTCTATGGAATCACTCCCAACCTCTTGAATACCTCTTGCCCATCGAGAGCGGTGCGATGAAAACTGGAAACCCCCTTCACTGTTTATTCCGCTCGTGGTTCCTCTCCTTCACTTAAGGTTCCATCCGTCTTTATTCCATCATTGCTACGTTTCTCCATGAAAGCATAACTTTGCTTTAATTGTTCTTCCTCCGCGTTATCAGTTCATATAACCATAATACTGTTATACAGCTCTGATGAAATCCTTATGGGCTATTCGACTTGGTTCTTTTTCATTCAACAGGAACACCTTTCTTTGTATTGTCTAACACATGCGGAACGCACTATTACTTTGACCGATAGAGCTTATGTGCCCTGCACACACAGAGCACGTCCATGGCTCACTCTCCCAACAGGACTTCACACAGAGTTTCAGGGCATTCCATACAAGAATTGAACCAATCAATATCCAAATATTCTCAATATTCTCCACCGATCAGAGTATCACCAGAACTCAATCATACACAGGATTTCCTTTATCCTCCATCAAGATGCATACATACACCGAACTTATTCAAGAAAAGCTTCACACATGATTTAAATCTTCCTTATTTACATCGAATTTACCATTAAATACAGAGCTTCGTTAAATTCACATTCAGTCGTATATTATGCTTGTATAGAACTGCTGATGGTTTTCTAAGTTCTTTATACAGTATGCATCCTTTGTCAGAGAGTTTCCATCAAGGACAATCAATTCAATATACTAGGATACGAGAAATGCCAACAATAGAACACATGATATATTGAATATCCCTCTCAGTGTCCATAAGAGGGATATGGCTAGATGAAACTGATAGGGACGACCATTTATCCATGGCTGAAAAATTCTTTAAACTAAATGCAAGATATGGAGGCATAGCTCCAGAGAGATCGACGACTGCCTAACACACAATGAAATGACGAAATGAGGTCGAAATAGGTATGGTAAACCCCTTAGGATTTCCTTAGTGCATCAAAACTATCGATTTCTCACTGTTTAATCTCCAACATCCATGTGGAACCTTGATATGAGCATGAGGACCATGTGAGGAAATGTGACCCTTGCCACATGGATGTCTGTGCGTTGGACAAGTCATCAGGTGGGTTATGTTAAATAAATTCAAATTTAACTACGATGGTAGCATTTAAACCATCATACCCACCTTATGAAAATAAACACATATGCGTTAAGGGTAGTAAGGTGCATAGCGCCTATATAAATTAATATAGAGATAGATATATTAATATAAGGTTTGAATATGGTTTCAATCAAACCATAGGTTAAGAGGGTAGAGGATGTAATTAAAATAAAAATTAATAGTGTTATAATGTTATATTAGTTAAAATGAGAAGGTAAGGGTATGGGAATGTTAAGAGATAGGTTAATGGATAAACAAGATATTTTAATCATGTTAATTATGAATAGGGAGTTCAATGATAAATTCACTATAAACATAGTATAGATGTCATTGGGATAAGATGTTAAAGAGAAATATGATGGTCAATCACAAAGATAAGTATATAAAAAAAAAACAAATTTGGGATATGTTAGAGATGCAATGTGGAAGTCCCATCTCTAGTTGGGTTTTACATTAAGTCATGCAGAGCTCATTCCTCTGGTATTTTGTATGAAAATTTGTTGGTTATTGTATGGATTTATTTGCTGGTATATCCATTGTATTTATGCTCTTATTATGTTGGTTAGAAGCATGTATTTAATCAATGATGATGCATGTCTCTATCTATGTTTTTATCAGTAAATGAATGCACTATATATATATGGTCAAATATACTATATTATAGCTTATGATTTAGTAGAGAAATTCTTGTTATCCATTCTCATGTTTGTAAGACACCCCCATCTTTAAATATGTTGTTTATACCTGTAGAAGCAATGTTTGTGACATGTTTGACGAAATGTATGTCATGGCTGGGTGGGGTCAGATGAGTTCTTGATGATATGATTGCTTCCATACATTTTTTTTAATGTTATTTATCCTCTCCTAAACTTACAGGAAGTTCTGGGTAGTGACCTGGGCTCATGGACTAAAAATGTGGCACAAATCCCGAAGCTGTTGGCACAATATTGACCTTTTGGGTCCTTACCCGTGGCCTTGACAAGTAAACCCGTGACTAAGGGTCTATAACCACTCCCTTTCGATTCCATGCCCACGGCTAAGCCTCAAATGGGTCAAAAATCAGTCCCCCTTCAAGTTTCATGGGTTTGGGAGGGTGATTTACCTCATGGACATGTTGTTGATGCTGTGTAAGGTGTGTTTGTCATTTTTTGGTCGGTTACTCTTTCGTAAGTTCATCTACGAGGCTGAATCGCATATTAGTATCATCTTGTCACATGTTCACCCCAGTTGGTCGATTACTTGGGTGGAAGTTGGAAGAGGGTCTTACAGATTGGTATCAGAGCATGGTTCAACTCTTGGACTGGATGTGCGGTGTGTTGGTCATGATTTTGTTGATTTCTTATGTGTTTCTTATGCCTATGGTTATGTGTTTGTGCATCCATGTTGTGTTTTCCATGGGGGAAATGGTGTCGCCATGGATGGGTAATCATGTTCTTCTCAACATGTGGTCATGTGTATATGATTGATTATGTGTTTTTCATGTTGGTGTAATGTGCACGCACATTAGGTTACATATTGTTACATGTTGTATATGTATTTCTTGTGTATGCTAGGTCACATATTGGTCATTCATGTGTAGTGTATGTGCATGGTTTCTTGTGTGATGTTATATGATGAACATGCATTGGTCATTCACGCTTGGTTACATGTTGCGTATGCTTGTGATGGGTATGGTCAAGTTGCATTGGTATGGTTATGCATATATGACTGGACTCCAACTAGAATGATGGTTATGTGATAGTATACCATGTTTTACGGGTTTATATATTGTTATGATCATGTATATACATGTATTTCGTTGATTGGTTGATTTTTTAGGAAGTAACCTTCCCAAATTACACTAAGGCATGTTGGTTTATTTATGAATTGGTTTAGCTGACATATTTTATATTGCAGGAAGAAATCAAAGATGAATAAAAGAATGGTAGACTACAGAGATTATCCCTATGAGTCATATGAGTAGCATGGTGTTGAACATTCACCTGATTTGGAAGATACATTGAGAAGCCTAAAGGAAGAAATAAGGATTTGTAAGGCAGACATGATAAACTTATACATGCACATGAAAATAAAGCAGAGGTTAATGCATCCATCCTTCAAAGTTTGTGAGAGTTGCGGAAACAAGTGACACTTAGGAAAATCTATGGGTAGGAGGATGGGATAAATGGAGCATATGGGAGTAGGTCTCACGGGGGTGACAGGTCTGATAGGGATGACACAGTTAAATATGGCATACTGTTGGACACTCCGATTCGAAGAGGTGGCATACACATGTATTGTTCTAGTTCTGGTCCAGATAGGCAACATGATAGTAATTAGTATCATCTTTACAGGAGGAATTATAGGGGCTATTTTCCAGAAGAGTTTAAAAAGGAAAAACCACGTACATTTGACGGAGATATGAAGAAACAACATGATGCAGAGGCATGGTTACTTTGCATGAATAATTTTTTTAGATTGCATGACTACTCAGAGAATATGAAATTTAGGACAACCACATTCAACCTTAGAGGTAGAGCAGACATTTGGTGGGAATATGTGAAGAATTTCAGAGATGTTTTTGAGGAGGAGCTGACTTGGAGTGAGTTTTAAAGGCTATTCCAGAAGAAGTATCTATTGTAGAGATACTACACTGATAGGGAAAAGGAGTTTTATGGGCTAAAGATGGGATCCATGACAAACAAGGAGCACACTAGTAGGTTCTTGGAGTTACTGAGATATGTGCCTTACCTCAAGGAGGAGAAGGCCAAGATTTAAAGATTTATTAGTGGGCTACCGATTGCATTCAGAGATAGGATTGAGTATGATGATCTTAATTGATTAGAGGAGGCCATTCAAAAACTCAAGCATTATTATGAACAATCAAAGTGAAAATCAGAATCTAAGCCAAATTGGAGAGGTAATGATAAGAATAAAGGAAAATGGTACATGAAGTGAACAAGGCCTCAAGACATTTGTAACAAGGAGAATGTTTCCCCACCTAAGAAGTTCAATACATCTGGTAGAGGACATGGATTTTGATCTAAAAAGCAGAATAAGGATGAGGGATGGAAGCCTATACAGTTTTAGACTTGTGGCAAAGATCATCATAGGAGAGATTGTCCAAAAAATCAGGGTGGTAGGCCACAGATCTACAACGCGCATGAGGAACAAATAGTGGGAGATGTTGGGCATAACATTCCTCAAATTTATGCAGTTGTGGATAACATGCGGGAATATCATCAGGCTTCTCATATGGATAGTAAGCTTTTTAATCAAGTTGTTTCTATTTTGATTGACCCTAGATCTAACTATAGTTATATTAATCCTCACCTGGTGGATAAATGTGGTTTAAGGAAATGCATGTAGAATCTTGGTTAGTGCAGTTGGCCACAGGTACGAAGAAAAGAGTTCACCATTGGGTAAGATCTTGTGCATTCGAGTTAAATGGTATACCTATAACAGCACACTTGAACATATATCCATTGGGTTCATACAGTATGCTATTGGGTATGGATTGGTTATATCTTCACAGGACCGAGGTAGATTGCTATGACAAATCTATTGAGTGCTTGGAAACATTGGGGAACCAAGAGTCTTGCAGGGAAAGAAGAAAACAACATCAGTTACGATGGTGACAACCATGTAGGCCAAGCACAATTGTAGGAAAGGATGTGTACTATTTTTAGTTCATATATGTAGTGACAAAGGTAAGGAGGCTGAGGATGTAGATTTTTTGATGATCTGATGGAGTATGTTAGTGTTGTTGTGTTAATTACTCTTTCAAATTATGAATTCAATGTCTTATGTGTACTTAAGGGTTCAAGTTCTCTTGAAAATTATCAAGTCTCATGAGTGTTTTTCATGTCAATTTAATGAACAATTTAACATGAAAACAAGAGATGAATAATAGAAAATAAAGTACAGAACATCAGGGAAAATTTTAATCATGGAAATCTATCTTAAAATTTATAAACCTTGGCGAATCTTACTAGTCCCCAATATGCAAATTGTGAAATCTCTGTTGATATTTTTGTAGAAATATTTAGATTTCCAATGATTTTATATTAGTTAATATAATATTTTGGTGATATTTTATGTAAAATAATGGTGTACTATAAAATTTGGGTGAATAATTTTAGGAAAAAATGGAAATTGGTGAATCTTTTTTTTTGGAAAAAGCATAGAAAATTAACCCACCTGCAAATATTAGCCCCTAAAATTTTCCCTGTAGAACATCACCATACATAACATTAACACAGTTATTTGATGAATGAGTTCACCCCTCTTGGGCTACATCTCCTTGGTCCATCTTCCATGGCTTGGGTCTCTATATTATGCTCAAATTGTCAAATTGACATGTTTTCTCCTGCAACCTACTCCAATGAGTCAAGAATGGCTCCAAATGGATAGCTAGCCTCTTTCTAAGCCTGAATTGGTCAAAACTTCAAAATTTATGATCATTTTAATTTTTCCTGCTATTTCAGGCCCTAAAATAGCTAACTTCAACTACAATTGGCAGTCCTCCGCTGAATTTGGGGGTCCTCCAAGCTAATCCGCAATAATATTAAGTGGGGTTTTAGTGCTAGTTAAGCACAATTAAGCACTAAACACATGCTTAAGTTAATATGAAATTAAAATTGGATTAGGTGCTAATTAAATTGGATAAGGGTTAATTAACCATGGCTTAAGTCTTTAATCCTCCACGCTAACTATTTTCTTTGCTAGTGGTCCTGGCATGTGGTCCTATGGACCAGGGGCTGTCCCCCACCTTTCCCCTCCATAACAATGTTTGAATTTAAATATACGTCGGATCCTATTAATGTTAAGATCCATCCAGTAGGTGGGACGGTAGGTCGTGGCGGTGTGTGGTGGGAGGTCGCAGGGTCAAACCTCAGCGCCTCCACCTAGACTTAACCCAAAAATTTTACACTATCTATCAACCTTTGGGGGGGGGGCACGTGGTGGCCCTAGGCTGTACCACGTTTCTTCACCTATTTGGCCCAAAAATTACCTAATAAAACTCTACCACATCACCCAGAATTTCAACTACATCTGTGTTGTCACTTGGAAGCTTACCATTTGTTGGAGAAAATGCCAAAAAAAATGACCCTGCACAGTCAGCAGTATGGACTACTGATTGGGCACCTGACTGTCATTTTTTTTATTTTTTCTTGTTTAGCAAAGCGGACAGAACTCATTTTCGGGAGCATACAGAGACTATTTTTTGTGAAATGAAGTGCGTCAGATTTAGAATGGTGAAAACTATGTGTTGGTTGAGGTTCTGAGCCAATCTGAGAACTTTGATTTTTGAACATAAAACTGAGGCCTTGATCATTCCTCCCCAATGGAAGCTTATGGACCCCAAAATATCATATTCAGTTGCTGAATAGGTGAGGCTACAGTTCCCTCACCTTCCCAATTGCAATCCATTTGGCCTTTGAAGGATTTGTTCCTTTAAGCCCCACTCAAAGATAGTCGACACTTCCTCTTGTCAATGTCTTTGTCCTCCTGTCAAATATGGTGTCTTGCTGTAACTCAAAAAATAAATCTGGAGAAAAATATTCAATAGATGGTAGTTTAACATTATCTCCTTGATCTTCAATCAAAGGAGGCTCATACAATCTCAATTTTTCAACATTAACAACTGAATAAATTAGCATGTATGAAGGAAAATAAAGCTTGAAGGAATTGTTTTTTTTTAGATCTAGGACAATCGGTAACTGGTGAGAGTTGCCTGAGCAAGGCCCGGGTTCAAATCCAACTGGCTGCCAATATAAACCTAGGCTAGGTGCAACAGCCTGCAAGCCGCACAGAATAGCAATTAACTAATGCCTCAACAAGAGCCGAGACGTCCACTATGGGGTCACCTACTCTTCTAGCCAAGACACAATAGGCATATGTCTCCACGGAGATTTGAACCTTGGTGGATGGGATGAAAACCTTCTCCCTCCACCGTCAGACCTCCGCTTCATGGACAAAGGTCGTGGGCTTGGCCCGGAATGGTTAATCTCTCGCGGCGAGCCACGCCCTCGCTCAGGATTGAGCACAGGACCTGTCCATCTTTACGAGAGCGACCTTACCACTACGCCGCCTCCACAGACCTTAAAACTTGAAGGAATTGTTACCAATCTTTTCTAGAATTTTGAAAGGACCATAACTGATTGGTTTCATATTTTTACCTTCTCATTAAAGCCTTTCCTTGCTAATGTGAAGCCAAACTTCATCACCAACTTGAAACTTATGATCCACCCGATGTTTTTCATGCCTCACTTTGTACTTCCCTTGAATTTTCTCTAGTTTCTCTTGCACTATTTGATGAATCAACTGAATTTTCTCGATGAATTTCTTTGCTTTATCTATGTTGCTGTGTCCATAGATAGCTACATATTTCCCAAAGATGAAATCCAATGGTGACTTTGGAAAGTAACCAAGACATGCCTCAAATGGTGATGTTTGAGTAGAAGAATGTTTTACATGGTTGTAATCATGTTGAATGTAATGCAACTGTTCATCCCACAACTTAGGATGGTTGCTGCAATATCCTATAACAAGATGAATGATTGTTCTATTAACCACCTTGGTTTCACCATATTTTTTTGGATGAAAGGTTGTAATATTATTCAACTTAGTGTCCATAGGGTCCCAAAAACTTGACCAAAAATCCCCAATAAATCAAGAATCCCGATCACATACAATATATGCAGGAAACCCAAAATGAACCCAAACATTTTGAAAGCAAAGATGAGATGTTTATTCAGTTGTAACTTGATTTTTACGTGGAATCAAAATAAACATTTTGCTGAACATATCCACAACTACATAAAAATAATCATGACCTATTTTTGACAAAGGAAGACCTCCTACAAAATCCATAGAGATACTCTCCCATGGACGTGAAGGAACTGGGAGTGGTGTGTACAATCCTAGCTTCCTATTACTAGGCTTACTGACTGCACATATAGAACAACCTTTAATAAAACATGACACACTTTCAAGCATACAAAGCCAAAAACAATACCTCTGAAGATTTTCCATTGCTTTTCTTACACCAAAATGTCCTGCAATAAGAGAAGTGTGTGCTTCCCTTATTACATTCATTCTCTCATCCTGTGGAATACAAAGATTGCCCAAATGATACAAATTTTTTTTATGAACATGATAATCTAATTCCTCAACTTGGCCACCTTGAATCAAGTTTTCATAAAAATCTTAAAAGTCAGTGTCAAATGTATACTGTTCAATATAACTTTCATGTAAAACATAAGTATTCTTGAGTAAGGCAGTTTCATTAATAATAGGCCTAGAAAGCATATCAACAACCTTTTTGTGTATATATTTATTATACCTGATGACCAAGTGGAATTTCTGCAAGAATCCCATCCATCAAAAGTGCCTTGACTGTTGCAATTTGGTTTGTGATTTCAAGCATTGAAATGGTTGGTGATCGGTGTGAATGATGGTTTCCTTTCCCATAAATAACTTTTCCATTTCTTCACACTTTGTACCAATGCATATAACTCCTTGTCATATGTAGGATAATTTAGCACTACACCATTAAACATTTCTGAATTGAATGAAATAGGATTACCATGTTATAAAAGGATTTCTCCCATGGCATAGTCACTTGCATATGTCTAAATCTCAAAGGGTTGTCTCAAGTCCGGTAATGCTAATATTGGGGCTGAAGTGATCTTCTTCTTGAAAGAATCAAATTATTTTTTCTGATTTCCTCCCCACCGGAATAATTTATTAACACTTGTCAATGCATGTAACCGAGCTGCAATAGAGGAAAAATTAGCAATGAATTTCCTCCAATATTTTGTTTCCCCTAGAAAAATTCTTACCTCCGTGACTGACTTGGGTGTAGGCCAATTCAAAATGACCTCAAATTTAGAGGGGTCTATCTTCAGCTCACCACCTCCAACAATATGTCCCAAATACACTAAATAGGTTTTACCAAATTCACATTTCGACATCTTAAAAAACAATTGTTCTTTTCTCGAGACTTCAAGCACCTTTTTTACATGCTTGAAATGTTCTTCTCGTGATTTGCTGAATATCAAAATATCATCGAAGTAGACAATGACAAACTCATCTAGAAATTTTCTTAATACATCATTCATAGCTCTCATGAAATTAGCTAGAGCATTGCAAAGACCAAAAGGCATAAAAATTCACTCAAACGATCTTTGTTTAGTTTTAAATGCAGTCTCCCATATGTCCTCTTTAGCTATTCTAACTTGATGATAACTACTTCTTAAATCAAACTTAGTGAAATACGTTGCATACCTCAATTGATCAAGCAAATCACCAATCCTTCAGAGAGGATAATGATTCTTTATTGTGATTTTGTTGAGTGCATGGAAATCCACACACATGCACCATGTTCCATCCTTCTCATCCTTCCCTGGTATATCACTCGCAGGGTTTCTCCAGTTCAAGAGAAATAGTCCGAGGTAACCACAAACCTACTTGGAACTCTAGGATCTAGCCTTCCTAAAGTTCAGAGAGGGTTCTCTCTTTAAGATTTATCTTTGTTTTTTATTTATGTTTTTAGGCTAGTTATGATAGAACAATTGGTTTTGTTTTTAAAGTTTTCGGTGGGAAAAAATCACTTAGAGGTAAACTAGAGAGAAATCAACTTCCATTGGGCTATGGAGTCTAAATCTAGCTAGCAGCACTAGAAGTCAAGGCCAAAAAGGTACAAATGTATTTAGGGCAAGATAGATAACCATCAGAGATTTTGGAAAGTGTTTTTTTTGGTGAAATGGTATGTCCAGGATAAAGGGAAATGAAGGATCCTTTGATCTGGAAAATGGAAGAAGGAAGTAGGGGTCAAACAAGAGTAGGAGCAATCAAGGATTCCTAACACTAAAAATCAACAGAAAACATTTAAAATGGTAACTAGTTAAAAACAGGGAGCACTAGACTATCCTGTAGTAATATTCCTAGTTGCACATTCAGATAGAACAAACATATAATGAATTGCATGAAACTCAGAAAAGAAAACAATGACAATAAGGGAGTACTTCACTTATCAGCTTATCACAGGGATCCTGAATTATGATGCCAGTTTAGCTTTGTCTAGTTTGCTACTTTGAAATCAACACACAATAGCCTCCAATGTTCAACAAAAAGTATATAGTAAGTCCAGAAATTTTATTCCACACTAAAATACTTCAAAGAGTGAAGTATTTATACAAATTCTAAACTAGAATATCTTGAAAAATATCAAGATTGGTTTACAAATATCTCCAACTGTTTTACAGAATCGAACTTAAGTAAAGGAAACTCAAAACTAATGCATCTATTTGACACTATTTTTTATGGATAGGTGATGACAAAGAGGAGAATTTGAATTTGATCTCAACTCTTACTTGATGATGAGGCATCCAAGTCACTAACTGTTTCCTTTCTTTGTGCATTCTGCTCCAGCAATATGCAAAATTGGGGTCCAATGATACCTTTTTATTTCTCAATAAAAAATAGATATGTACAAAGTGAAAGAGGTTATTGTATATGAATCTGTTTTTGAGATAAAATTCTCTCTGTTTCCTAAATATCTGCTCCAGCTGTTCACAATAGGCTTTGAAAAAAGATGTGTAAAACAGAGTTTTACAGAGTCTGAAAAATAGGCTGTAACGATACACATGTATATTTCATTCTGTAATACCTGTGAACAAAGTGAGATAGGTTTTTTTAGATGGCTCTCTTAGGAACAAAAAACTCCTTCATTTTTGTAAGATTTATTTCTTATTGGCCACAATATTCTTTTCAAAATTATTCCTTAACAGGGATTTTCTGCAAACAGTTCTTTCCAATATTGTTTAATATTTCACAACCCATAATAGCTGTTAGAAAAGTGAGAGAGGTTTTTGTAGCTGAATATATTAAGAACATAAACCTCCTTCAGGTTTGGAAAATTAATCTTGGATTGGTCCCAATAGTTTCTGTAAAAAAATGACTTAAACAAGAAATTTTGCAAAAATGTTTCTTCTTACTTTGTTTTCATCTTTTAACCTTTTTGTTCTTTTAATTTTTTTTACTTTCACTTTGGATAAATTTCATTGTTGGCGAAAGTATTTTCATCTCTATTTAACCATTACTGCCTCTGTTTTTACTTTTACTGTTTTACCTTGACTGCTCTATAACTTTGTTTAACTTTCACTCTGACTTTTACCTAATACACTTTAACTCTGATGCTCTTTGACTGTTCTGTTTTCACTATCCTTGTGAATTATTATTTCACTTTTACCATTCACTGTGAAAATTTCATCATTATAATATTTATTTTACTTGATTTTATTCTTTCTTTGTATACAAATTGTTTGTTGAATGAAGCTTTTGAATTAAAATTTGAGAATTTGGAGAAAACAATTTTGTCAACTAGTATTGAAACTGTTGGCCCAATTTCATATTATGATAATAACCTGCAAAAATCAAACAATTTGTTAATGAAACAGAGGTCTGCAAGGAGGTGATTGAAGGATTTTTTGAAAGACCTATGGAATGGGATCTGTCTGTGGAGGTTTTAACTCTATTTTTTAGGCATTTTTAGGCTTACTTTTGCAAGTTTAGATTGCTTGCAGGAGTAATTTACTTTAACAGAGGAATAATTTAGAAAATTTGGTTAAGGATAATCTCTTTTGGGTTTTATACTCAATTAGTTTTATCTGAGGATGTAAAAACTGGAATAAAACAGAAAATAAGGGTTTTCTGAGTTGGTTTGATTGAGAAAATTGGTTTTTAAGATAATTTAGAGGTTTTAGCCATTCAGATCCTTGAATTTGATCATTAGACTATGAAATTTGAGAAAATTGCTTGAAAAAGGGGTGCAAAGGATAAACAGGCTTCTTGGAAAATTTTTGCCAGGGTTTGGCCTATTTTTGGTGATTTTTGGGCATTCTTCTTTGGTGAATTTCTCAATTTTAAAAGTTTTGTTTCTCTTAAAGATGATTAAAACTTTGATTGCAGGCTTCAATTCTTCAAAAAATACCTTTGAATGTAGGTAGTTGACTGTAAAAAGGGTTTTACAGGTTTATTGGTTGTAATGCTGGCTTCGACAGTTTTTTGGAACGATGTAGAGCTCCTCATAGTCTTTAAAGGTGAATCCTGGTCAAATTCAACAGTTTCGGGCATAAAATGGCAATCGGGGCTTGAAAGGCTTAACACAGTCCAAAGTGGCTATTCAGAGTTCAAACATGTAGATAAACTGCAAAATAGGTTTACCAAAGGTTTTAACCTTTTGATTTGATCTTCATTAACAACAGGAGGCAGTTTCATGATTTGAAATGAAACCGGAGAGTGGTTAGGCAGTAAATGGTTTTACCTCATATGAATGTGGTCAAATCATTTTTTGACACATCATGGAGGGTGAAATGGGAAATACTGCCCATTTCGCATTGGATTTGAGGTTGGGCGGTCGTTTGTTTTTTGTGGGAGATATTGCTCTTGGGCCGTTAGACCTTGCGATCAGGAGTGAAGGGTCAAGATCAATTGGGAAGGTGCGGCCAAAGGAATGGTGGGACCAGGCCTCATATGGGCAGTGGCGGTTAAAAAATTGGTTAAAAACCCTTATAAAATATGAATTGGATCAAAGGATTTAATTATACAAAAGCGGGGTTATGCTATGCTGCATAGTTTATAGCATGGGTCAATTATATATAGCATGACGCTTATATAATATGGGAAAGATATGGATACGGGAAAATTTCAAATGTTTTAAAACAAACCTAAGCTTATTTCAACTAAACCTTGGGTTATAAAATTATGAGGGAAGGGATTTATGCATGTATTGCGAAGGTGAAATATAAGTCGGGTTAGTTTAAATCGCATACATTGACTTTTATGGGGGTGGAGGGATAAGTTGTTTGAACCTTATAAAAACAATTGATTTGATTCAAAAACTTAGGATATAAGTTGATGAGCAGGATTAAATATGTTTTGATTAAAACACATGCATTATGCCTACATGAAACTCATTGGCGTGGTTATTTTATTATATAGTTTTAAACATTGTGAATGTTTAATAACCATAGGGGAGGGATATTTACTTAGTGTTAGTTTTAGACCAAAGGGTGCTTTATTTGGGTTTTATTTTGAGATGTTGATAATATCTTTGGTCCAAAATATTTGTAATAGTGGGTTTTGGGGGTATTTATATATAAAGAATTAAATAAATAGGATAAGGTATTTATTTAGGGATTTAATAACATAGGTCAAAAGTTAATATGAAGGGGGGATGGAATATAGAAAAAATACATTAAACTCACTATGTAAAGTGTAAAAGTAAATCATAGCTCATCTTTTCATCATTTCACCAATTACTTAGGATAAATTATTTTTGAGGGTTTTTGTATGCTTATGAAGGAATGAAGTTAATTAGGTAGGGTTTTATGTTTCATTAAGTAAGAATGAGTCTTTACTTATGAAAAGGAGTTATAATGTATGAATGAGGGATATATAATGGTAAATGGGGATTTAACATAAGAATTCAAGATTTTCAACTAATCAATCATTGAGCCTTGGGTCCGGTCCCAACAAAAGTCAGAGAAATGCTCTGAGCCTGTTTCACTGATAGTCTAGAATACTAAACACTTACAAGGGAGGGGAAATTAGTGATTTTTGCCCAGTGATGAATAATAAATGCTTTCTTCCACTTCTTTCTACCCACCCAACATTACTCTAACATTTTTTCTTCCTTTTGGTAGGTGCATTTAGGCTTGAAACATTGAAAAATTTATTCTTTAAAGCATAAACTATCTAAATCTACCTTATTTCATCTAATGGATTAGATTAAACTGTTGAGCTACTCATTATTCTCTACCTATATACTGATTTGTCAAGATTAAATTGTCTGACAAATCTTTATTCAATATCTAAAACATGAAATTGAAAACATGACATGTTAATATTAAACAGTTTAATCTATAATGGATTATGGCA